>CM021102.1:822694016-822711211 GCA_007115665.2 Sequoiadendron giganteum
GTTCAATTGCATCAATTGGACTTGTACGTTGGTGAAAAGAGTTGTGAGAGCTTGGCAACTCTCGTGGTTCAAACCTGCATTTTTGAGACCCAACAGTTTAACAACTCCACTAGGGACTTACTCAGGAAAGGTTTTTCAGCCTATCCATTTATTGAGTCAGCCAAGTTTTACATTTTTTTTGGAGATTCCACTGGGGAAAACCAAAACAATCCATTTCATTTTCCTACTTTTGGAAAAGTAGGTGGCGATTCTGTTTCATTTGATAAATAATGCATGGATGTTGTGAAGACGTAATATTTTGTTAAGAGGAAAGAAGAAGAAATAAGACAACAATCAATAAGAGAGTTGAAGGAATTGAGACAATAGAGGTTACAAGTTGAACAACATATGCTACAAGTGAACCAACAATTGTAGCAATTGGGAGTCAAACATGCTCTGAATACATCACCAAATGGGTCATCATGTCATGAGAATGAAGACACAAATACCAGTAGATCTTGGACATCGCAAGTGTCCCATGATGCAAGCGAGAACTTTGGTAATAAAGGTAATGTACTCTATTTATAGAAAAACACTTTTGGGGAGTATATTCAAGGTCAAGAGAGAGATAAAAATATTGTGGATGCCTTTCTTGACTTAAGGAGATATAAGGGAGAATCTTTGAGTTATTTATACAACAGGATGGTAGACATTTGTATGTAATTACCTCCTCATTTTAGGCCTACAAGACCCACATTTGTTGTACAAATTCTTAGAGCATTAGAGCCTAAATCAATTTATTGGTTAGAATAATTAAAATAGAAAGCCTTTGATATAGTAAATAAATTTATTGATTCCATGCTTGGGACAATGTACATGGATACTGGCAATAATAAATATAGTATTGATATCATGGATGCTCAAACAATGCAACAAACAAAGGAAGCGTGTGTTACTAGGATTTCTAATGACAATTTCTCAGATTTGGAAGATGATTGCAGCATTGATGATATTTGTGGGGAAACATCATCTGGGGAGTACATCAGCAATGCTTCAGAATCTGAAATAGAAGAAGATATCATGCCTTCCAACAATGAAGATATGGAGAGTTTCTCCTAGATAGCAGATTGTGAGTCAAATTGTGAAGATGAAATTATGGATGTTGATCTTCAATAGATTGATTGTTGTAGTTCTTATGAAGATCAAGAGGTTGGAGACATGGTAGAAGATATGGAAGTAGAGACCTATTCACTCAGCAGTGAGCAAGTATCAAATTAACCAACTCTTGAATACCAAAAGTATGCACATAAAGATGATTCTAGATTTTTTGTTCCAACCTATATATGCTTTGACAGTGAAGATACTATGTGTAACAATTCATATAACCCAATGTGCATCTCTCACATTGATGAAGAAATCATTGAAGCTAATCATGGATCTATTTGTGTCCAAGAAGAGGTATGTGACTTGACTGATTTTTGCCTGCAAGAGAAAGATACTGGTTTGCATGTTATTGATGATGAGTATCAATCATTTTTTGATTCAAATATGTATAAGGATGGTTTTATGGATCAGAGGTTTGTGTCAATGCCAACTGGTGATAGAAAAGAAATGGAAAGTAATTTTGATTTGATTATTTCAGAAGATGCTGATGAGATAGAATTTTTTGATTTCCAAGAGAAGCACTCAGATTTTCAGGTCCTAGTGCAGTTGCTGGATCATTCAGCAACATATGATAATGATCAAGTCTATGAACTTTTTGTTGAATATGGATACACTTTGTATGTTGAAGATGACAAGATTTGTCATATGATAATAAGAATGATGAAATGTAGAGTGGTGAAATGAATCTAAGTCAAGTTCAATATAATGATTTCCTGAAGGTTTTCAATGGTAGTGTATGTAGCAGGGCAGGTGGAACGGATAGTTTCAAAAGAAACCTGATGATCTTTAATCAGAACAAAGTCTATGACAGAGGAAAGTGCAGGTTTTTATTTTTGGGTGGCCTAGGGCCATCCCTTATGGTTTGATTTTTATAACCATAGTAGGTATAGAGGATTAAAGATTGCCAGTGCATGGACAATTCTTAGCAAAACCTTTTTAAAAAGTTCTTTTCCATGCACATTAATTTTATAAATCTTTGAAGGGTTTGGGTTTGCCAGTACATGGACATTCCTAGAAGTTCCCTTTTTGAAAATGTTTATTTTCTTTCCATGTATAGTATTGTAGTGTTTTCCATTCTCCATGCTCCATTTTCATATCATTCATTTGTTCATTCCCTCCATCTCCCATGGCTTTCATTTTTCATGTCCTTTACTTGGTCTGCTCTCCCAAAGATATTCTGGATTCTTGTAGTGATTTTCTAAACCACTCATCCCCAATACGAGCCACTGTTAGAACCTAAAATTTTCAATTAAATCCTAAGTTTTTCCCACAATTTTCCATAAAAATCACTAGAAACCTAAGTTTTTTATTCCCATTTAAACCCATTCATTTGCTACCTTTTCCACTAAAAAATATTTTTCCCATTCATATACACCTTATACCTTATACTGTTGCCTTAATATTCACTCTTTATATCATACCGCTCTACTGCGGCCTCTTACAATGGAGACCACAGTATGGCAGTAACGATCAGACATAGTCAAGGCAAGTGTTACTACTACACCACACACAGTTAGCACTATCACCACAGTATGGAGGTAGCAGTGAGTGGCAGTCAATATAGTCCTTATCATTACACTGCGATCAGTTAGAACACACACTGTGGTGGTTCGGTAGTCAAAGGTAAGCAGTGAAGTAGTAGGTAGAGAACAGTCATTGCCACACCATGCTTGATAGCGATATCATGATGGTGGTGAGGTAACGGTTAGTATATAGTAGAGGTGGTGACAGAGGGGTCACCATGGTACCATTGGAAGTCAAGCCAGAGACCGCAGTGACCATGGTATTAGTTGACATATGGTTACTGTGATACCGCAACTGACTGGGTTGGAGACCAAGGTGATCATAGTGAGCGGAGGTAACAATGAAGTGGCGGTCATGGTGAGTCACCATGGTAACACATGTGGTTAAAACAGAGACCACGATAGAGCGGGTGACAAAGAAGGCATGGAAGAGTCAAAGACCACCATACTGCGAGTATTTAAAATGTTGACTATGGTGAAGTGATAAGTGAAAGAAAGCCATGGGGAAACAAAAGTAAAGGAGCGACAATGTGTAAAATGAAAAGAAATGTGAAGAGTGATCAAAGTATAAAGTGAAAAATTAAAGAAAAACTATGGTTTAAAATATTTGATTTGCCAATAAGGCAACTTAATCAAATATTTTATTTCTATCATGGAATATTAAACGGTTTTACCAGTCAATTGAAGAGTTCTGACTCTTGAAATGTATGTATAAAATGAATTGAAAAATCAGTTAAGAGAGGAGGGAGATAGTAGTTAGAGTAGAAGTAGATTTCTCAGAAAATGAGAACTAGGAAAGGGGAAATAATGTACAAAATTTCTTGAAGCATAGCAATGGATCGATATTTTAAATTGGTGAAAACCTTTATGTGTTCAGTTGTTGTGATGAAATAATTCACAATTTTTATCTTGTTGTCTCTAACTTGAGGTCTATTATCATTCAAATCGGTATATCAAGTATATTTCTGATTTGTCAAAATATATTCCATTTTGTGTGATTTAATTAATTGGTGTTTGCAAGTCAAAATTAAAATCTTTTAAATAAGTCACAGTGATTTTATGATTTCTTTTGGACGGTTAAAGTAGAAATTGATAGAGAAACATTCTAGCACAACTTATGCAAGTCATAAATAAGTGAGGTTATATGCCAATCACTAAAATTTCATTTTATAAAGTGCTTAACAACTTGAATTAAACTAGAGAAGGAAACACACATAATTCTTAATTTTTGACTCCATTTCCCATGTGGATAGAAGGCACTGATCTGCCACAACATAGAGAATTAATTTTATATACAAACAACTTTTTCAAAACCTTTCTTTTGAGTAGTAGGAGTAGGTATAAGTGTAGTGTTTTTATCTTTCCATTTCCACTTGCCATTGTGGGTAGATAGTTTAAACAGGAAATACATTTCAATATGCATCATTCACATAGGTTCACCTACCTTGGTCTAGCAGAACCTAAAGAGAAGAAGGTTCAATTGCATCAATTGGCCTTGTACATTGGCCAAAAGTGTTGTGAGAGCTTGGTAACCTCTTGTGGTTCAAACCTCAGTTTCTAAGGGATTGGTCCATTTCGAGCATTTTATCTTTTGCATGATTAATCTTAGGGGTAGAATTAGTCTTAGAATTATCTCTAAAATATTATCTCTTTTTCTATTTATTTTGAATCTGGGTTAGTTTGAGGATTGAAAGTATCAATATATTGCTAGATCTGATAAATTTGAGTCAAGTATTTACTTGTAGTAAGGTCCCTTTGTGATTACCATCATTTTCACATTAACTCTGAGTTGTTTTATTTGTATTGTCAAGACTTGACACCTAAGAAACCTTGGGGTTATCTCTTTGTTCATAGAGATCAACCTTTCAAGAGAGATAGGATAACTTTTATTCTGTCTGAGTTGTTGTTGTGCAGAAAACACCATCAATAGGTCTCAGAGAAAGAAAAAATTAATAGAGGTTATTGTAGAGGGGCCCAACATGATCCCATAGGATCAAAGGAGAGGTTTATAAGTGTCACGGTATCCGAGTAACAACATTTTGAAGTTTGTAGCCATTTTGCACTTTAGACTCTTGAGGGATTATTTCAGTTGAATGTAGCTCAAAGTGATTCAACATGTTTGGGTGTGAAAGAGGACCATACCTAGCATAATTGTACCCACTTAGATGCATTGGAATATTTTTTTTTATCACACGAGTTGTAGAATAAAAGTAACACCACTTTGCAACTTTCAACTACTTGAATTTGATAACTTTTTTCCCCAAGTGAATGTTCGCCACCATAGGAAAAGGCCTTCAAGATAGAAAAAATAGAGAGGTTATTGTAAAGGGGCCCAATATGATCTCATAGGTGTAGACAAGAAGTTTCTAAGCATCACATTATCCAAGTAACATGCTAAAGTTTGTAGCCATTTTTCACTTTGGACTTAAGGGATTATGTCAGTTGAATATAGCTGAGAGTTATTTAGCATGTTAGGGTGTGAAAGAGGACCATGCATAGCATAAAAATACCCACCCAACTGCATTGGAATATTTTTTTTGGTCACATGAGTTGAAAAATGAAAGTTGCACTACTTTACAACTTTCAACTACTTGCATTTGACAATGTTTTACCCAAGTGAAAAGTCACCACCATAGGAAAACGCCTCCAAGATAGTAAAACTAGAGAGAGGTTATTGTAGAGGGCCCAAAGTGATCTCGTAGGATTTGATGATAAGTTTCTAAGAATCATGGTATCTGCGTAACAACATGCTGAAGTTTGCAGTCATTTTGCAATTTGGACTCTTAAAGGATTTTGTCAGTTGAATATAGTTTGGAGCAATTCAGCATGTTTGGGTGTGAAAGAGGACCATACCTAGTGTAAATGTACCCACCTAGATGTTTTGTAACAATTTATTTGGTCACACGATTTGCAAAAAGAAAGTTGCACCACTTTGTAACTTTCAACTACTTGCATTTGACAACTTTTTCCCCAAGAGAAAATTCACCACCACGGGAAAGGCCTCTGAGATAGAGAAAACCAAGAGAGGTTATTTAGAGGGGACCAACATAATCCTACATGAATATACAAGAAATTTATAAGCATCATGGTATCTGAGTAACAATGTGATGAAGTTTGCAGCCATTTTACACTTTGGACTCTTAAGGGATTATGTCGATTGAATGTAGCTTAGACCGATTCAGCGTGTTTGGGTGCAAAATAGAACCATTCCTAGAATAAATGTACCCACCCAGATTTATTGGAACAATTCATTTAGTCACATGAGTCACAAAATGAAAGATACACCACTTTGCAACTTTCAACTACTTACATTTGACAAAATTTTTTCCAAGTGAAAATTCACCACCATGAGAAAAAAACTCTAAGATAGCAAAAACTAAAAGAGGTTATTATATAGGGGCCAATGCAATCCCATGGGATAAGACAATAATTTTATAAGTGTCATGGTATCTGAGTAACAACATGCTAAAGTTTGCAATCATTTTGCATTTTGGACTCTTAAGGGATTTTGTCTGTTGAATGTAGCCTAGAGCAATTCAACTTGTTTGGGTGCAAAAGAAAAAAATTCCTAGTGTAAATGTACCCACTCAGATGTGTTGGAATTTTTTTTTGGTTACACGAGTTTCAAAATGAAATTTGCACCACTTTGCAACTTTCAACTTCTTGCATTTGACAACTTTTTCCCCAAGTGAAAATTTTTCACCATGGGAAAATACCTCTGAAATAGAAAAAACTGAGAGAGATTATTGTAGAGAAGCCCAACACAAACCCATATAATCAAATGAGAATTTTCTAAGCATCGTGGTGTCTGAGTAACAACATGCTAAAGTTTTCTGCCATTTTACACTTTGGACTCTTAAGGGATTTTGTCAGTTGAATGTAGCTCAGATCAATTAAACATGTTTGGATGTGAAAGAAAACCATACCTAGCATAAACATACCCACTTAGATGTGTTGGAATAGTTCATTTGGTCACACAAGTTGTAGAATGAAAGTTGCACCACTTTGCAACTTTCAACTACTTGCATTTGACAACTTTTTCCCCAAATAAAAATTCAGCACCACAAGAAAATGTCTCTGAGATAGTGAAAACCAAGAGAGGTTGTTGTAGAGGGGCCCAATGCAAACCCATAGGCTTATATGAAATTTTTTTAAGTGTCACAGTGTTTAGGTAATAGCTTGTCGATGATTGTAGCTATTTTTCACTTTGGACTCTTAAGGGATTCTTCCAGTTGAACATAGCTCAGAGTGATTCGAGGTGTTTGGGTGATAAAGAGGACCATGTCTAGCCTAAAAATACCCACCTAGATGCATTAGAACTAGGGAAACTCGGGGATGCATTCCCCCTAAAATTCCTTGTCCTTGTCCTCGAGATGTCTCAAGTTCAGGGGGATGGCAAGGGATGGTAGGGGACCATCCCCTTTTTTACAAAAAAAATAGCAAATGTCCCTAAAATGAGAGGACATTGTTGAACATATGGGGGATGGTTGATTGGTCTCGGGGATATCCAAGGGACGGCTAAGCCATCCCTCGATCATCCCAAGGACGTTGGTCATCCCCCGTAGCTAAAGTGTTTTTAAAATACAAAAAAATGCCCCTGCCTACGTGGCATCTGTGGACCCCATTGGTTTTGACTCTTTTATGAGGAAAAAAATTTCCCTCTAACCTTCATTTTTTGCATTTGTTTGTTTGAGCAGACAAGGGTATGAGAGAAAAAGAAGTTGCATCCATTGAAGGAGAAGGAGCAACAACTTGAAGGAGGAGAGGAGGTTGAAATTAGTGTTGTTGGGAGTGCAAATCCACCAAAGAGGTATGCATTTCCTTTCCCTATTTTTTTAATATTTTTTTGCAAAATCTCAAGAATACACTGTCTTATTTTTTTTCATTTTGCATTTTCAGTTGAAACTTGCATTGTAAATAAAAAAAAGAAGATCAACAGTGAGGATGGGAGTGACAGTGAAGTTGAAGTGCAAACTAGAAGGGAAAGTGGTGGGGGTGGTAGGAGAGATCAAAGAAACCCAATCCAATTCCCTTCAACAACCAATGCCAAGACCATGGAAGACTATGAAAAACACCCATTAGACAAAGAAACCATTCCTTTGATATGTTACACCTATGGTTGAGAGACAAAAAAATCAGGGGGGAGCAGGGTGTGGTTTTTCCATGTTTGTGAAAAGGAATTTAGGTCTCATTTTTTGGGTGAGGTGGGCCATGGAGGTAGAGTGTTTCCTACATTGACAAATGAACTATTGTTAGAGTGCCAAAAAATTCAAATGGAGTTGTATGGTGGGGTTCAATGTGGGTTAGCTTCTTTCCCAAGTTCACAATCATCTATGCCTACTCCTTTTCCTTCCACGGTTGGTAGTAGTGGAGTTGCCTTAATAGGAAAGAGGAATGTGAGTGGTATTGGAAAGGAACCCTCAATTGAGTCCATGTTTAATAACGAAGCACGAGAAGTCACTGAATCTTCCATTGCAAAATTATTTTTTTCCCATGCCATCCCATTTCATGTGGCCCATTCCTCTTATTTAAAACAAATGGTGAAAGAAATAGCCATTGTTGGTCCTTCATTCATACCCCCTAGAGATCATAAGCTATGCACCACCCTCGTAGGAAAAGAGTACTCCAAATTTAATGTGTAAATGGAGGATATTTGGAAAACGTGGATGAGGATGGGGTGATCTATAGTGATGGATGGGTACTGATGTTAGACATCGGCCACTCATCAATTTCAAAGTCACATGCTCTAATGGTTCTTATTTTCTTAGAGCCATAGATTGTTCAGAGAGAAATAAGGATGTAGACTTCCAGTTTTCCATTTTGAAAGATGTCATAGAGAAGGTTGGGGCTGCAAATATGGTGTAGGTGATCACCGATTCAACATATGTGTTCAAATCGGTTGGGTTGATGGTAAAGGGATCTTATAGGAACATATTTTGGACCCCATGTTTTGTTCATGCATTGAAAGACATAGGGAAGTTGGATTGGGTGAAGCAAATAGTGGAAAAAGCTAGAGATATTCAAATGCTTATTTGCAATCACCACACCTAACTTGCTCTCTTTTTCTCAAACCTGTTGAGACAAAGTAGTCCAATTACTTATTTTTTTTTCACTTTCAATTTGTATTCATAATCTGATTTAGTTTTAAATTTATTATTTTAATGAATCATTGAATAAATGAATGTAGATATGCCACATACTTCATCTTGTTGGAGAGGATGCTTGAGGTGCATGAGCCTCTAGAACTCATGATGGTCAATGTAGAGTAGACTAGATTACCTAATTCAAGTTCTACTCAAGGAATTACCATCAAACAAAAGATCCTCGATGATGATTGGTGGGCCAATGTATGGTAAGACATATTAGATGGCTGATTTTCATATTAAATTTTTTGATTTTAATATTTTAATTTTATTGTCCAATATTCCAACTTTTGAAGTTTCTAATATGTCAATTAACTTTTCAACTAATTATTTTGAGCTTGTTTTTTGCATTTTGTAGATATATTTTCTCCTTCATCTTTCCTATTGTAGATGTCATTCGATATGCTAATACAAACTCTCCTAGTCTTGGAGAGATATATGAGACATTTGACAGTATGCTTGGGAAGATCAAGTAAGTTATTTTGACAAAGGATCTCACGTTGGATTTATATGAGCACCACATTAGGCCAATTATGATGCAGAGATGGAATACAATGAACACCCTACTTCATATCGATGTCTTTACTCTAAATCCAAAATGGTATGCACCAAGGGCTAGTAGGGTTCCTTCATGTGATGAATCTGAGGTTATAGATGGGTTAACACGAGCCATTGAAAATATTTATCCAACAAAGTAGGCTTTACTACTTCAGACACAATTTCTAGACTTTGTAAACCTTAATGGCCCAAACTTGAGTAAACCATAGGCGAGGTTGGATAAATCTATATTAGCTCAATCGAATCCTATTGGATGGTAGACCTACCATGGGAGGTATACACTGTAGTTGAAGACACTTGCTACTTGCCTTCTTGCATAGGTTGCAAATTCCTCTTTTGCAAAGAGGAATTGGTCCGCGTATAGCTTTATCCACTCCCTCAAGATAAATAGACTTACCTCTAGATGAGTGGAGAAGTTAGTGGCCATTCATAGTGCTCATCAATTTTAGGATTGATAGACTTCAGAGTTGATGGGGGCCAAGCCGCCCTAAAGTACACAAATCACAACAATAGATACCAACACAAAAGATGTGACAAAGATAAATAACCCACTTTCAATTATTTTTAGATAATAGAATTTCAAATTCAAAACTTACATGCTACAACCTCATGGGCTTGATTCATTACAACAAAATCAACTCTAAAAAGAAACTATATTATTCAAAGCCCAAAATATGTACTATTAAAGCCACCTTCTACAGCCCCCACTTAACCCTTTTTCTTTTACCCAATAAATTCCCTATAATGTTCCTAGAAAGTTCAACTTTTCCTTTTGTTTTGAAGCCAAAAGTCCCGCCATTTGATTTCTGACCTAGGAAGAATTTTTACTGAAACTCACTTTTTAGAGGGGCAACTCCGTGGGGCCATAAATTTTGATCTGAGTGTCCAATTTTCTATTATTGCATATTTTTGTAAAGCTCTTGAAGATATATACAACACGTGAACCCAACATAGGTTGGTTTGACAACATTTTGATCTATTTCGGGGCCTCTTATTTGAGGTGATCCTTTCGCGACCGAAAATGTTTTTTTAGTTCTACTCCTTGGGGTAAATTTTCATGTCCATACAAACCAGCTTAGGCTGACTTACTAAAAATATTAAGTTCCCATTTTTTGCTATCTTTGATGTTTGACTGTCTTACACCCCTTAAGTGCCATCATGGGACTCAAAACAACTAAAGAAAATAAATAAAACATTTTTTTGGGTGATGTAAGATTTCCCTACACCACTAGATGCTCCTGCATCAAGAGTTTTGACAGACTCCAGCTCAATAGTGGGATATTAATCTTGAGGATGTGGCCTAGGTAGATGAGGAGGAGATAGTTGTGGTTTTGGTTGGGATTCTATTGGTTGAGCAGGACCATCACAGTGGCAGTGTCTCAGAGGATGACTCTGATTTTTATGCAGTTATGAGAGATGATTAGGGGTAGCAGCACTCTTTTTTTATTCATTATTGACACACAATATTGTATTTTTATTTTCATAGAAAACTTTAAAACTATATGGCAGAAATGTAGCCTTTGGGCATTTTGATATAAGTTTATAAATTATAACGTGGAGGTTGATTCATGATTTGTCTATGTTAATTTTGAATGCATATTGAGTATTGGCATAATTTTGAACGTAAATGTTATATGTTAAGGCTCTATAATGTGTATTATGCATGCCTTATAAATGTTATCATATGAATATTTAAAATTTCCCTATTATTTTAAAATTTTCCTTATATTTTTATATAGTTGTCCCCTACCATCCCCAAATTTGGCCTCAAAAGTCAAAAACTTGGGGACTCATCCCACTACCCCCTACCATCCCCATCCTAGAAACTTTGGATAACCCTGGTTGGAATAGTTTGTTTGGGATCATTTTACAAAGTTTTGTGTCATTTGTGTAAAAGTTTCAAAAATTGCTTAATTTTTGTCAATGTTGTCAATGACAACTTTTTGTATTATAATGTCAACTTTTCAAAAGTTCTTAGCAATTGGTTGAGGGTCGGTTGGGAGTTTTTTCTTATTTTTACAAGCATAAATATTCTTTCTATCAATGACCCAAGGGTTGAAGGTGGTTTGGTTGAATATTTGGATGAAATTTGAATCAATGTGGAGACTATTTCTATGTTTCTTTTCTACAATATTTCTACTCCATTGCATGGTACAGACTAGTACAAATTGGTACAGTCTTGAGATTGGTCTTGTTTAATAGATTGATTAACTAGCTTTCATTTTCATTTGTTTTGGTTCCTTTTCATTGAATATTTTGAAATTTATTGCAAGTTTACTAAAACTCGCTTGAAACCCTACCTAGGGTTATCTATTTTGGGAAAAATTTCATAAATTTTTTTTCCACTGTTAGATCTTTGTAAAAAATTGAGGAATTTTTTTTTACTATGTTATCTTCAACCTCACCAAAGCCATTGGATTCATTAGGTTTTTTTTGTAATTGGAGAATGTGTTGAGAATGTGTTCCAAATTCCTATAGACCTATTTCAATGAGTAGTTGATCCATGATAAGAATTTTTTGTCAATTTGATGTGATTGTCCTATTAGGACTGCACAACGAAATTTTGACCCTAGGTTCCTAAGAACATGTTTGAAGTGAATTTTTGAAGAAAGGATGAAGAATGGATGTAATGGAATCCTTGTAGCCTTGTTTCAAGAAGTTGAAATCCATTAAAAGGTCATTCCCTTGCATTTATATTGACTATCCTATGGGAATGTTTGACAAGGCCGAGAGTATACTATCCTAAGGAGATTGTCAAAAGGTAGTTTTTTGTGTCTAATAGGATTCCAACACACATGAATGAGTTATTTACCTCTGAGTCACATTCGAAAATTATAATAATGACATAGGAAGATCCAATTCAATAATGCCAAGAAGTCCTAAGACAAATCCATGACCAAGCCATTTAATGGTCAACTATGTTTGGAGTCCTAGAAGCCTTTAACCGTTGTTGTTGTTGAAACCAAGTAAACCCTATTTCAGCATCATGGAAGCATGGTTGTAGTTTTTATTCAAATTTGGAATGAATTGAAGCAAGGTAAAATATTTTGAATTAAATCAAATCTAAACTTAGTGGTGCCTTGCAATAATTAAAGTGGTAATTTTTTTATATGAAACTCTATACCAGCCCATCAATTCGTTGAAAAGATAAAATATGTTATAAGACTACTTGAGCACACATTGGAGGGGTTCAATCACTTTAAATTTTTGTTATAGGAGTGAAAAAATGACAATAAAAGAAAAAATGTGAGCCTAAAAGGGTGGCCATAACATGTAAAGTGTGCACTTTTTTAATACTTTTTAGGGTGTTTCACTTGGAAAAATCTTGTCCTCTAAAAAATATTTTCCACTTTAACTTGTCACTTTTTTTTCTAATTAGAAGATAATATATTTTGATGTTCTTCACCAAAACTCCTTCCCCAATTCAGATTTTAGGTTTTTTGGCTCCTACCCAAAAATAGCATGCCTTAAAGGATCTTTACCATGGATAACATGCATAAAATTGTATGCTTTGATGCTCTTCACCACTTTTTTAAAATTAAATAAATTTCAAGCCTAACAAAGTATGTTATGGGATTTTTCTTGCCACTACATCCTATACTTAACCAATTTTATCATTTGGAAGTGACTTTCTAAACAAATGAGCACACTTTGAGGTCTTTGCCACTTTTTGGTACTTAGTCCTTTTGGAAAATTTGGTAAAAGAAACTCACTTGAGTCATCTCCTCCACTTGGAAAATTTGGAAAAAGCCACCCATTTGATTCATTTCCTCCACTTTTTCATTCATTAGACAAAATTTGAAAATCTCTAGCATTCAAGATTTTGTTTACCCTATGTCTAATGTATTAAAAAGTAAAAATCATTGGCTATAGAATGAAGTTGATTAAAAATTACAAGAATGACATCCAAGAACATGGGGAAAAAGGATTCCATAGTGAATATTTAGAAGAGAAATTACTTACATTTGACTTGAAAGTGACATTTATATGAAAATTCTCATATGGGTTTAGCAATGTTATATATTCTTTAGTCATATGTGAAATAAATTAATAAATTTTTTAAAAAGTTCATATTAGGTGGGCTCCAAGTTGTTTAAACTTCTATTACTAGAACTTTTCCATTCAACCTTTTCACTATAGTGGATACAAAGATACAAGGTAGGGCTAGCATATGCCTCATAGAAATGGAGTCTCATGGTGATGTAAATTACCGTGAGATCCCATTTCTATGAGGCATACACTGCCCCTACCTTGTCAACCCTATAGAATTGGCAAGCTAGTTATCTGACTAACTTTCCAATTAGGTAGGGGCATCATATGCCTCATATAAATGGCGTCTCACAATGATTACAAGCTAGTGAGCTCACTAGCTTGTCAATTCAGTAGGGTTGACAAGGTAGGGGTAGTATATGCCTCATAAAAATGGGTCTCATGGTGATTATAAGCTAGTGAGCTCACTAGCTTTCCAAGATATCATATGCCTCATAGAAATGGGGTCTCAGTATGATGTAAATCATCATGAGACCCCATTTCTGTGAGGCATATGTTGCCCCTACCTTGTCAACTAGCTAGTGATCTCACTATCTTGCCAATTTGGTAGGGTTCAAAAGGTAGGGGAAGAATATGCCTCATATAAATGGGGTCTCATAGTGATGTAAATCATCGTGAGACCCCATTTCTATGAGGCATATGCTGCCCTTACCTTGTCAACTAGCTAGTGAGCTCACTAGCTTGCCAATTCAGTAGGGTTGACAAGATAGGGGCAAAATATGCCTCATAGAAATGGGGTCTCACTACATCACCATGAGACCCCATTTCTATTAGGCATACCTTGCTCCTACCTTGTCAACCCTACTGAATTGGCAAGCTATTGATCTCACTAGCTCACTAGCTTGCCAATTCGGTAGGGTTGACAAGGTAGGGGTGATGTATGCCTCATAGAAATGGTGTCTCATGGTGATGTAACAAGGTAGGGGTAGTGTATTCTGAGGCATACACTACCCCTAACTTGTTACATCACCCTGAGACCCCATTTCTCTGAGGCATATGCTCCCCCTACCTTGTCAACCCTACCAAATTGGCAAGCCAGTGAGCTCCCTAGCTTGCCAAGTTTGCTAGCTTGCCAATTTGGTAGGTTTGAAAAGGTAAGGGGTAGCATATGCCTCATAGAAATGGGGTATCACATTGATCACCATGAGACCCCATTTCTATGAGGTATACACTACCACTACCTTGTCAACCCTATCGAATTTCCAAGCTAGTGAGCTCACTAGCTTGCCAATTCATAAGGGTTTGAAAGGTAGGGGTAGTGTATTCCTCATAGAAATGGCATCTCATAGTGATGTAATAACTTGAGACATAGAAAAAGGGTTAAGAATCATTGTGAAAATCATCATAATATAGTGGGGACATATTAATTGAAGAGGTGAGTTCATAGCCTTCTGATGTAAAATTTAACCTCAAGTTGAAGCATACAAAATGAGGAAGGGTTGATAAAGTTTTAAAGTCAAATAATAATGATGGAAGGAGTTCTAGGGTTTATAAAAGAGAAATAAAATATTCCTTTGTACAATATAAGACATTGTTTTAGATTTTGTCATAAATCCATATGCTTTACCTTCAAGACAACTTTAAATGTAAACCATAAACCATTACAACTAAATTTAAATGTAATATACACATTTAATTGAGGCATATATTAAGGAATATACACATTTGTATTTTTTAATTTCTTATAATTTTTTATATCAAAAAATACACTTAGTCAATAACAAATATTACAATATAGTGATGGAAGAACATCTTGAAAGTCATCCCATTTCTCAATACTTGTAGCAATACATGCAAGGAAATAATCCTGCCATTTGCAGCCTAGATCATGAAATATATTTGTACCACCAAAAATGAAGAAGGGAAAGAGGATTCCCCAATGAGCCTCTAAGGTTTTTACCTCAAAGCTAAGTTAGGAAATGCAGCTCTCTTTATAAAAAAAATCACTTTAGGGTTCATTAAAAGAGGGTTAGGGGATTAAAGTGATGTGTGTGGGATGTCCTAATTGCTGGAAATGGAAAATAGAAACTAACTAGTAATGTAAAACCTAAGAAATATAAACATACTGTAATAGAAATGAAGGTAAAGGAATATGTGCACCTGGAGGCTGAAGAGGGATGGGATGGAGGTATTGAAACCTAAATAATATAATGTAGAGGCCCAGTGGGATATTTGCACCATTCTGGGTGACCTATTCCTTTTTCTGTGAAAATTTGTTGGAGCTCGTTTCTACCAAAAGGGTACTTAGATCCACAAAAAACCAAAAAATGCATGTATGGTGGGACTCAGTTGTGACTAATGGTGACCTAGTTCCTTTCAACCTTTGGAGAAGTCTGAAAGTAGAATCTTGAGGTCTTGGTTTGCACTTTTTCTTCTCCAAGTATCCAGATCTCAAACTTTGATTCTCGGTCTGTAGGTGTCTTTTTGTGTAGATTTGTAACCTAACCAACAAGGAGGTGTCTCTGACAAGTCTTCAATCCAATCTTGAGTGATTTCCAAGCCTGCAAAATACTTAAATCTGTAAACACACAAAGAGGTAAGAAGAAATGTTGATTGTTAGAGTATGGGGGCTTGCCTTGGTCAAGCCCCTTTTAGATAATCAAATAAAATGGAGAAATAAAGTAATGAAACATAATATTATGGAGCTAATAACTTTCCATGATTATTTATCTTGAGTTGCAGCAAAGATTCAGCCATTGAGTGCTTTAGCAAGATGTCTTGGTGACTTAGAATGTAGAAACCCTAGCTTGCTTGAGAAGAGTGGTGAATGAGTTCTTGAGTGAGTGAATAGAATAGTTAGAGTTTAGAATGAATTGAATTAGGTCAAAATGAGGGAAAAACCCTTATTTATAGAAGTTATGCCCTAAATTCTCTCGAAATAATACCATATAGGCCGACCTTAGGGTTTGAGAGACAAAATCTTGAAAGAATATTAAGTTAAATTTGATTTTTAAGACACATGGGACTAGGTCGCCCAAGGTGGTGACCTAGTCCACTTGGGAGTTTTTGAGTGGTTGTCGAGGATTAAAATGTGATTATTATTGCTTGTTGGGATTGTCTCACAAAACACACTAAAATAAGGCTTGTATGTGTATTAATGGGTCATTCTAGCATAAAAAAGGGTTGATTTAGTGATGAAAAGCCTTGGAAAGTGTGAAAATGTATTGCAACACCTTACAAAAATTTGGCACAAGGCTTGGAAAAGGGGTAAAAATAGGTTGAAAAAGGTCCAAAATCATAGGAAAGGGTCCAAATGAGTGAAAAGAGTCAAAGGCTACACTTTTTGGTAACACATTTAGCCCCCACTTTAGTGAGAGGATGAACTTGCTTCAAACTCACACTAAAGTAGCCCCAATGATGTAGATGGTGAAGAATGAGTAAGAAGAAGGAGGTGGTCAAGCCCCCAGGGTTCAAGATTCTAATTCAAGAAGACATCAATGCAAGAGACATATTCAAGGGTTAATGATTTGCAGCAAAATGAGATGCACAATCATGCAATGACAAGAACTAGAAAGGAAGAGAAGAGAAAGTGAAAAGTTGGATCAAGCTTAAACTATTTCTCCAACTAGTTGTGGATCAGATCTAGGTTGTTTGTCCAAAAATAATATGTAATCACTTTGGGTAGACAAGACTCTTGGTTGTCCACTGGGTGAGAAGGCCAAAAAGGTGGCTATGGGGAAAGTTGTGTTGCTGGTTGGGCTTCTTGCTCAAACCATACCAAGGTTATACCTCATGATAACTTTGATAAGGCATCACAAAAGGAAATGATGTTTGAAAT
>CM021102.1:822711311-822920288 GCA_007115665.2 Sequoiadendron giganteum
TTTCATTTGATAAATAATGCATGGATGTTGTGAAGACGTAATATTTTGTTAAGAGGAAAGAAGAAGAAATAAGACAACAATCAATAAGAGAGTTGAAGGAATTGAGACAATAGAGGTTACAAGTTGAACAACATATGCTACAAGTGAACCAACAATTGTAGCAATTGGGAGTCAAACATGCTCTGAATACATCACCAAATGGGTCATCATGTCATGAGAATGAAGACACAAATACCAGTAGATCTTGGACATCGCAAGTGTCCCATGATGCAAGCGAGAACTTTGGTAATAAAGGTAATGTACTCTATTTATAGAAAAACACTTTTGGGGAGTATATTCAAGGTCAAGAGAGAGATAAAAATATTGTGGATGCCTTTCTTGACTTAAGGAGATATAAGGGAGAATCTTTGAGTTATTTATACAACAGGATGGTAGACATTTGTATGTAATTACCTCCTCATTTTAGGCCTACAAGACCCACATTTGTTGTACAAATTCTTAGAGCATTAGAGCCTAAATCAATTTATTGGTTAGAATAATTAAAATAGAAAGCCTTTGATATAGTAAATAAATTTATTGATTCCATGCTTGGGACAATGTACATGGATACTGGCAATAATAAATATAGTATTGATATCATGGATGCTCAAACAATGCAACAAACAAAGGAAGCGTGTGTTACTAGGATTTCTAATGACAATTTCTCAGATTTGGAAGATGATTGCAGCATTGATGATATTTGTGGGGAAACATCATCTGGGGAGTACATCAGCAATGCTTCAGAATCTGAAATAGAAGAAGATATCATGCCTTCCAACAATGAAGATATGGAGAGTTTCTCCTAGATAGCAGATTGTGAGTCAAATTGTGAAGATGAAATTATGGATGTTGATCTTCAATAGATTGATTGTTGTAGTTCTTATGAAGATCAAGAGGTTGGAGACATGGTAGAAGATATGGAAGTAGAGACCTATTCACTCAGCAGTGAGCAAGTATCAAATTAACCAACTCTTGAATACCAAAAGTATGCACATAAAGATGATTCTAGATTTTTTGTTCCAACCTATATATGCTTTGACAGTGAAGATACTATGTGTAACAATTCATATAACCCAATGTGCATCTCTCACATTGATGAAGAAATCATTGAAGCTAATCATGGATCTATTTGTGTCCAAGAAGAGGTATGTGACTTGACTGATTTTTGCCTGCAAGAGAAAGATACTGGTTTGCATGTTATTGATGATGAGTATCAATCATTTTTTGATTCAAATATGTATAAGGATGGTTTTATGGATCAGAGGTTTGTGTCAATGCCAACTGGTGATAGAAAAGAAATGGAAAGTAATTTTGATTTGATTATTTCAGAAGATGCTGATGAGATAGAATTTTTTGATTTCCAAGAGAAGCACTCAGATTTTCAGGTCCTAGTGCAGTTGCTGGATCATTCAGCAACATATGATAATGATCAAGTCTATGAACTTTTTGTTGAATATGGATACACTTTGTATGTTGAAGATGACAAGATTTGTCATATGATAATAAGAATGATGAAATGTAGAGTGGTGAAATGAATCTAAGTCAAGTTCAATATAATGATTTCCTGAAGGTTTTCAATGGTAGTGTATGTAGCAGGGCAGGTGGAACGGATAGTTTCAAAAGAAACCTGATGATCTTTAATCAGAACAAAGTCTATGACAGAGGAAAGTGCAGGTTTTTATTTTTGGGTGGCCTAGGGCCATCCCTTATGGTTTGATTTTTATAACCATAGTAGGTATAGAGGATTAAAGATTGCCAGTGCATGGACAATTCTTAGCAAAACCTTTTTAAAAAGTTCTTTTCCATGCACATTAATTTTATAAATCTTTGAAGGGTTTGGGTTTGCCAGTACATGGACATTCCTAGAAGTTCCCTTTTTGAAAATGTTTATTTTCTTTCCATGTATAGTATTGTAGTGTTTTCCATTCTCCATGCTCCATTTTCATATCATTCATTTGTTCATTCCCTCCATCTCCCATGGCTTTCATTTTTCATGTCCTTTACTTGGTCTGCTCTCCCAAAGATATTCTGGATTCTTGTAGTGATTTTCTAAACCACTCATCCCCAATACGAGCCACTGTTAGAACCTAAAATTTTCAATTAAATCCTAAGTTTTTCCCACAATTTTCCATAAAAATCACTAGAAACCTAAGTTTTTTATTCCCATTTAAACCCATTCATTTGCTACCTTTTCCACTAAAAAATATTTTTCCCATTCATATACACCTTATACCTTATACTGTTGCCTTAATATTCACTCTTTATATCATACCGCTCTACTGCGGCCTCTTACAATGGAGACCACAGTATGGCAGTAACGATCAGACATAGTCAAGGCAAGTGTTACTACTACACCACACACAGTTAGCACTATCACCACAGTATGGAGGTAGCAGTGAGTGGCAGTCAATATAGTCCTTATCATTACACTGCGATCAGTTAGAACACACACTGTGGTGGTTCGGTAGTCAAAGGTAAGCAGTGAAGTAGTAGGTAGAGAACAGTCATTGCCACACCATGCTTGATAGCGATATCATGATGGTGGTGAGGTAACGGTTAGTATATAGTAGAGGTGGTGACAGAGGGGTCACCATGGTACCATTGGAAGTCAAGCCAGAGACCGCAGTGACCATGGTATTAGTTGACATATGGTTACTGTGATACCGCAACTGACTGGGTTGGAGACCAAGGTGATCATAGTGAGCGGAGGTAACAATGAAGTGGCGGTCATGGTGAGTCACCATGGTAACACATGTGGTTAAAACAGAGACCACGATAGAGCGGGTGACAAAGAAGGCATGGAAGAGTCAAAGACCACCATACTGCGAGTATTTAAAATGTTGACTATGGTGAAGTGATAAGTGAAAGAAAGCCATGGGGAAACAAAAGTAAAGGAGCGACAATGTGTAAAATGAAAAGAAATGTGAAGAGTGATCAAAGTATAAAGTGAAAAATTAAAGAAAAACTATGGTTTAAAATATTTGATTTGCCAATAAGGCAACTTAATCAAATATTTTATTTCTATCATGGAATATTAAACGGTTTTACCAGTCAATTGAAGAGTTCTGACTCTTGAAATGTATGTATAAAATGAATTGAAAAATCAGTTAAGAGAGGAGGGAGATAGTAGTTAGAGTAGAAGTAGATTTCTCAGAAAATGAGAACTAGGAAAGGGGAAATAATGTACAAAATTTCTTGAAGCATAGCAATGGATCGATATTTTAAATTGGTGAAAACCTTTATGTGTTCAGTTGTTGTGATGAAATAATTCACAATTTTTATCTTGTTGTCTCTAACTTGAGGTCTATTATCATTCAAATCGGTATATCAAGTATATTTCTGATTTGTCAAAATATATTCCATTTTGTGTGATTTAATTAATTGGTGTTTGCAAGTCAAAATTAAAATCTTTTAAATAAGTCACAGTGATTTTATGATTTCTTTTGGACGGTTAAAGTAGAAATTGATAGAGAAACATTCTAGCACAACTTATGCAAGTCATAAATAAGTGAGGTTATATGCCAATCACTAAAATTTCATTTTATAAAGTGCTTAACAACTTGAATTAAACTAGAGAAGGAAACACACATAATTCTTAATTTTTGACTCCATTTCCCATGTGGATAGAAGGCACTGATCTGCCACAACATAGAGAATTAATTTTATATACAAACAACTTTTTCAAAACCTTTCTTTTGAGTAGTAGGAGTAGGTATAAGTGTAGTGTTTTTATCTTTCCATTTCCACTTGCCATTGTGGGTAGATAGTTTAAACAGGAAATACATTTCAATATGCATCATTCACATAGGTTCACCTACCTTGGTCTAGCAGAACCTAAAGAGAAGAAGGTTCAATTGCATCAATTGGCCTTGTACATTGGCCAAAAGTGTTGTGAGAGCTTGGTAACCTCTTGTGGTTCAAACCTCAGTTTCTAAGGGATTGGTCCATTTCGAGCATTTTATCTTTTGCATGATTAATCTTAGGGGTAGAATTAGTCTTAGAATTATCTCTAAAATATTATCTCTTTTTCTATTTATTTTGAATCTGGGTTAGTTTGAGGATTGAAAGTATCAATATATTGCTAGATCTGATAAATTTGAGTCAAGTATTTACTTGTAGTAAGGTCCCTTTGTGATTACCATCATTTTCACATTAACTCTGAGTTGTTTTATTTGTATTGTCAAGACTTGACACCTAAGAAACCTTGGGGTTATCTCTTTGTTCATAGAGATCAACCTTTCAAGAGAGATAGGATAACTTTTATTCTGTCTGAGTTGTTGTTGTGCAGAAAACACCATCAATAGGTCTCAGAGAAAGAAAAAATTAATAGAGGTTATTGTAGAGGGGCCCAACATGATCCCATAGGATCAAAGGAGAGGTTTATAAGTGTCACGGTATCCGAGTAACAACATTTTGAAGTTTGTAGCCATTTTGCACTTTAGACTCTTGAGGGATTATTTCAGTTGAATGTAGCTCAAAGTGATTCAACATGTTTGGGTGTGAAAGAGGACCATACCTAGCATAATTGTACCCACTTAGATGCATTGGAATATTTTTTTTTATCACACGAGTTGTAGAATAAAAGTAACACCACTTTGCAACTTTCAACTACTTGAATTTGATAACTTTTTTCCCCAAGTGAATGTTCGCCACCATAGGAAAAGGCCTTCAAGATAGAAAAAATAGAGAGGTTATTGTAAAGGGGCCCAATATGATCTCATAGGTGTAGACAAGAAGTTTCTAAGCATCACATTATCCAAGTAACATGCTAAAGTTTGTAGCCATTTTTCACTTTGGACTTAAGGGATTATGTCAGTTGAATATAGCTGAGAGTTATTTAGCATGTTAGGGTGTGAAAGAGGACCATGCATAGCATAAAAATACCCACCCAACTGCATTGGAATATTTTTTTTGGTCACATGAGTTGAAAAATGAAAGTTGCACTACTTTACAACTTTCAACTACTTGCATTTGACAATGTTTTACCCAAGTGAAAAGTCACCACCATAGGAAAACGCCTCCAAGATAGTAAAACTAGAGAGAGGTTATTGTAGAGGGCCCAAAGTGATCTCGTAGGATTTGATGATAAGTTTCTAAGAATCATGGTATCTGCGTAACAACATGCTGAAGTTTGCAGTCATTTTGCAATTTGGACTCTTAAAGGATTTTGTCAGTTGAATATAGTTTGGAGCAATTCAGCATGTTTGGGTGTGAAAGAGGACCATACCTAGTGTAAATGTACCCACCTAGATGTTTTGTAACAATTTATTTGGTCACACGATTTGCAAAAAGAAAGTTGCACCACTTTGTAACTTTCAACTACTTGCATTTGACAACTTTTTCCCCAAGAGAAAATTCACCACCACGGGAAAGGCCTCTGAGATAGAGAAAACCAAGAGAGGTTATTTAGAGGGGACCAACATAATCCTACATGAATATACAAGAAATTTATAAGCATCATGGTATCTGAGTAACAATGTGATGAAGTTTGCAGCCATTTTACACTTTGGACTCTTAAGGGATTATGTCGATTGAATGTAGCTTAGACCGATTCAGCGTGTTTGGGTGCAAAATAGAACCATTCCTAGAATAAATGTACCCACCCAGATTTATTGGAACAATTCATTTAGTCACATGAGTCACAAAATGAAAGATACACCACTTTGCAACTTTCAACTACTTACATTTGACAAAATTTTTTCCAAGTGAAAATTCACCACCATGAGAAAAAAACTCAACTTTCAACTACTTACATTTGACAAAATTTTTTCCAAGTGAAAATTCACCACCATGAGAAAAAAACTCTAAGATAGCAAAAACTAAAAGAGGTTATTATATAGGGGCCAATGCAATCCCATGGGATAAGACAATAATTTTATAAGTGTCATGGTATCTGAGTAACAACATGCTAAAGTTTGCAATCATTTTGCATTTTGGACTCTTAAGGGATTTTGTCTGTTGAATGTAGCCTAGAGCAATTCAACTTGTTTGGGTGCAAAAGAAAAAAATTCCTAGTGTAAATGTACCCACTCAGATGTGTTGGAATTTTTTTTTGGTTACACGAGTTTCAAAATGAAATTTGCACCACTTTGCAACTTTCAACTTCTTGCATTTGACAACTTTTTCCCCAAGTGAAAATTTTTCACCATGGGAAAATACCTCTGAAATAGAAAAAACTGAGAGAGATTATTGTAGAGAAGCCCAACACAAACCCATATAATCAAATGAGAATTTTCTAAGCATCGTGGTGTCTGAGTAACAACATGCTAAAGTTTTCTGCCATTTTACACTTTGGACTCTTAAGGGATTTTGTCAGTTGAATGTAGCTCAGATCAATTAAACATGTTTGGATGTGAAAGAAAACCATACCTAGCATAAACATACCCACTTAGATGTGTTGGAATAGTTCATTTGGTCACACAAGTTGTAGAATGAAAGTTGCACCACTTTGCAACTTTCAACTACTTGCATTTGACAACTTTTTCCCCAAATAAAAATTCAGCACCACAAGAAAATGTCTCTGAGATAGTGAAAACCAAGAGAGGTTGTTGTAGAGGGGCCCAATGCAAACCCATAGGCTTATATGAAATTTTTTTAAGTGTCACAGTGTTTAGGTAATAGCTTGTCGATGATTGTAGCTATTTTTCACTTTGGACTCTTAAGGGATTCTTCCAGTTGAACATAGCTCAGAGTGATTCGAGGTGTTTGGGTGATAAAGAGGACCATGTCTAGCCTAAAAATACCCACCTAGATGCATTAGAACTAGGGAAACTCGGGGATGCATTCCCCCTAAAATTCCTTGTCCTTGTCCTCGAGATGTCTCAAGTTCAGGGGGATGGCAAGGGATGGTAGGGGACCATCCCCTTTTTTACAAAAAAAATAGCAAATGTCCCTAAAATGAGAGGACATTGTTGAACATATGGGGGATGGTTGATTGGTCTCGGGGATATCCAAGGGACGGCTAAGCCATCCCTCGATCATCCCAAGGACGTTGGTCATCCCCCGTAGCTAAAGTGTTTTTAAAATACAAAAAAATGCCCCTGCCTACGTGGCATCTGTGGACCCCATTGGTTTTGACTCTTTTATGAGGAAAAAAATTTCCCTCTAACCTTCATTTTTTGCATTTGTTTGTTTGAGCAGACAAGGGTATGAGAGAAAAAGAAGTTGCATCCATTGAAGGAGAAGGAGCAACAACTTGAAGGAGGAGAGGAGGTTGAAATTAGTGTTGTTGGGAGTGCAAATCCACCAAAGAGGTATGCATTTCCTTTCCCTATTTTTTTAATATTTTTTTGCAAAATCTCAAGAATACACTGTCTTATTTTTTTTCATTTTGCATTTTCAGTTGAAACTTGCATTGTAAATAAAAAAAAGAAGATCAACAGTGAGGATGGGAGTGACAGTGAAGTTGAAGTGCAAACTAGAAGGGAAAGTGGTGGGGGTGGTAGGAGAGATCAAAGAAACCCAATCCAATTCCCTTCAACAACCAATGCCAAGACCATGGAAGACTATGAAAAACACCCATTAGACAAAGAAACCATTCCTTTGATATGTTACACCTATGGTTGAGAGACAAAAAAATCAGGGGGGAGCAGGGTGTGGTTTTTCCATGTTTGTGAAAAGGAATTTAGGTCTCATTTTTTGGGTGAGGTGGGCCATGGAGGTAGAGTGTTTCCTACATTGACAAATGAACTATTGTTAGAGTGCCAAAAAATTCAAATGGAGTTGTATGGTGGGGTTCAATGTGGGTTAGCTTCTTTCCCAAGTTCACAATCATCTATGCCTACTCCTTTTCCTTCCACGGTTGGTAGTAGTGGAGTTGCCTTAATAGGAAAGAGGAATGTGAGTGGTATTGGAAAGGAACCCTCAATTGAGTCCATGTTTAATAACGAAGCACGAGAAGTCACTGAATCTTCCATTGCAAAATTATTTTTTTCCCATGCCATCCCATTTCATGTGGCCCATTCCTCTTATTTAAAACAAATGGTGAAAGAAATAGCCATTGTTGGTCCTTCATTCATACCCCCTAGAGATCATAAGCTATGCACCACCCTCGTAGGAAAAGAGTACTCCAAATTTAATGTGTAAATGGAGGATATTTGGAAAACGTGGATGAGGATGGGGTGATCTATAGTGATGGATGGGTACTGATGTTAGACATCGGCCACTCATCAATTTCAAAGTCACATGCTCTAATGGTTCTTATTTTCTTAGAGCCATAGATTGTTCAGAGAGAAATAAGGATGTAGACTTCCAGTTTTCCATTTTGAAAGATGTCATAGAGAAGGTTGGGGCTGCAAATATGGTGTAGGTGATCACCGATTCAACATATGTGTTCAAATCGGTTGGGTTGATGGTAAAGGGATCTTATAGGAACATATTTTGGACCCCATGTTTTGTTCATGCATTGAAAGACATAGGGAAGTTGGATTGGGTGAAGCAAATAGTGGAAAAAGCTAGAGATATTCAAATGCTTATTTGCAATCACCACACCTAACTTGCTCTCTTTTTCTCAAACCTGTTGAGACAAAGTAGTCCAATTACTTATTTTTTTTTCACTTTCAATTTGTATTCATAATCTGATTTAGTTTTAAATTTATTATTTTAATGAATCATTGAATAAATGAATGTAGATATGCCACATACTTCATCTTGTTGGAGAGGATGCTTGAGGTGCATGAGCCTCTAGAACTCATGATGGTCAATGTAGAGTAGACTAGATTACCTAATTCAAGTTCTACTCAAGGAATTACCATCAAACAAAAGATCCTCGATGATGATTGGTGGGCCAATGTATGGTAAGACATATTAGATGGCTGATTTTCATATTAAATTTTTTGATTTTAATATTTTAATTTTATTGTCCAATATTCCAACTTTTGAAGTTTCTAATATGTCAATTAACTTTTCAACTAATTATTTTGAGCTTGTTTTTTGCATTTTGTAGATATATTTTCTCCTTCATCTTTCCTATTGTAGATGTCATTCGATATGCTAATACAAACTCTCCTAGTCTTGGAGAGATATATGAGACATTTGACAGTATGCTTGGGAAGATCAAGTAAGTTATTTTGACAAAGGATCTCACGTTGGATTTATATGAGCACCACATTAGGCCAATTATGATGCAGAGATGGAATACAATGAACACCCTACTTCATATCGATGTCTTTACTCTAAATCCAAAATGGTATGCACCAAGGGCTAGTAGGGTTCCTTCATGTGATGAATCTGAGGTTATAGATGGGTTAACACGAGCCATTGAAAATATTTATCCAACAAAGTAGGCTTTACTACTTCAGACACAATTTCTAGACTTTGTAAACCTTAATGGCCCAAACTTGAGTAAACCATAGGCGAGGTTGGATAAATCTATATTAGCTCAATCGAATCCTATTGGATGGTAGACCTACCATGGGAGGTATACACTGTAGTTGAAGACACTTGCTACTTGCCTTCTTGCATAGGTTGCAAATTCCTCTTTTGCAAAGAGGAATTGGTCCGCGTATAGCTTTATCCACTCCCTCAAGATAAATAGACTTACCTCTAGATGAGTGGAGAAGTTAGTGGCCATTCATAGTGCTCATCAATTTTAGGATTGATAGACTTCAGAGTTGATGGGGGCCAAGCCGCCCTAAAGTACACAAATCACAACAATAGATACCAACACAAAAGATGTGACAAAGATAAATAACCCACTTTCAATTATTTTTAGATAATAGAATTTCAAATTCAAAACTTACATGCTACAACCTCATGGGCTTGATTCATTACAACAAAATCAACTCTAAAAAGAAACTATATTATTCAAAGCCCAAAATATGTACTATTAAAGCCACCTTCTACAGCCCCCACTTAACCCTTTTTCTTTTACCCAATAAATTCCCTATAATGTTCCTAGAAAGTTCAACTTTTCCTTTTGTTTTGAAGCCAAAAGTCCCGCCATTTGATTTCTGACCTAGGAAGAATTTTTACTGAAACTCACTTTTTAGAGGGGCAACTCCGTGGGGCCATAAATTTTGATCTGAGTGTCCAATTTTCTATTATTGCATATTTTTGTAAAGCTCTTGAAGATATATACAACACGTGAACCCAACATAGGTTGGTTTGACAACATTTTGATCTATTTCGGGGCCTCTTATTTGAGGTGATCCTTTCGCGACCGAAAATGTTTTTTTAGTTCTACTCCTTGGGGTAAATTTTCATGTCCATACAAACCAGCTTAGGCTGACTTACTAAAAATATTAAGTTCCCATTTTTTGCTATCTTTGATGTTTGACTGTCTTACACCCCTTAAGTGCCATCATGGGACTCAAAACAACTAAAGAAAATAAATAAAACATTTTTTTGGGTGATGTAAGATTTCCCTACACCACTAGATGCTCCTGCATCAAGAGTTTTGACAGACTCCAGCTCAATAGTGGGATATTAATCTTGAGGATGTGGCCTAGGTAGATGAGGAGGAGATAGTTGTGGTTTTGGTTGGGATTCTATTGGTTGAGCAGGACCATCACAGTGGCAGTGTCTCAGAGGATGACTCTGATTTTTATGCAGTTATGAGAGATGATTAGGGGTAGCAGCACTCTTTTTTTATTCATTATTGACACACAATATTGTATTTTTATTTTCATAGAAAACTTTAAAACTATATGGCAGAAATGTAGCCTTTGGGCATTTTGATATAAGTTTATAAATTATAACGTGGAGGTTGATTCATGATTTGTCTATGTTAATTTTGAATGCATATTGAGTATTGGCATAATTTTGAACGTAAATGTTATATGTTAAGGCTCTATAATGTGTATTATGCATGCCTTATAAATGTTATCATATGAATATTTAAAATTTCCCTATTATTTTAAAATTTTCCTTATATTTTTATATAGTTGTCCCCTACCATCCCCAAATTTGGCCTCAAAAGTCAAAAACTTGGGGACTCATCCCACTACCCCCTACCATCCCCATCCTAGAAACTTTGGATAACCCTGGTTGGAATAGTTTGTTTGGGATCATTTTACAAAGTTTTGTGTCATTTGTGTAAAAGTTTCAAAAATTGCTTAATTTTTGTCAATGTTGTCAATGACAACTTTTTGTATTATAATGTCAACTTTTCAAAAGTTCTTAGCAATTGGTTGAGGGTCGGTTGGGAGTTTTTTCTTATTTTTACAAGCATAAATATTCTTTCTATCAATGACCCAAGGGTTGAAGGTGGTTTGGTTGAATATTTGGATGAAATTTGAATCAATGTGGAGACTATTTCTATGTTTCTTTTCTACAATATTTCTACTCCATTGCATGGTACAGACTAGTACAAATTGGTACAGTCTTGAGATTGGTCTTGTTTAATAGATTGATTAACTAGCTTTCATTTTCATTTGTTTTGGTTCCTTTTCATTGAATATTTTGAAATTTATTGCAAGTTTACTAAAACTCGCTTGAAACCCTACCTAGGGTTATCTATTTTGGGAAAAATTTCATAAATTTTTTTTCCACTGTTAGATCTTTGTAAAAAATTGAGGAATTTTTTTTTACTATGTTATCTTCAACCTCACCAAAGCCATTGGATTCATTAGGTTTTTTTTGTAATTGGAGAATGTGTTGAGAATGTGTTCCAAATTCCTATAGACCTATTTCAATGAGTAGTTGATCCATGATAAGAATTTTTTGTCAATTTGATGTGATTGTCCTATTAGGACTGCACAACGAAATTTTGACCCTAGGTTCCTAAGAACATGTTTGAAGTGAATTTTTGAAGAAAGGATGAAGAATGGATGTAATGGAATCCTTGTAGCCTTGTTTCAAGAAGTTGAAATCCATTAAAAGGTCATTCCCTTGCATTTATATTGACTATCCTATGGGAATGTTTGACAAGGCCGAGAGTATACTATCCTAAGGAGATTGTCAAAAGGTAGTTTTTTGTGTCTAATAGGATTCCAACACACATGAATGAGTTATTTACCTCTGAGTCACATTCGAAAATTATAATAATGACATAGGAAGATCCAATTCAATAATGCCAAGAAGTCCTAAGACAAATCCATGACCAAGCCATTTAATGGTCAACTATGTTTGGAGTCCTAGAAGCCTTTAACCGTTGTTGTTGTTGAAACCAAGTAAACCCTATTTCAGCATCATGGAAGCATGGTTGTAGTTTTTATTCAAATTTGGAATGAATTGAAGCAAGGTAAAATATTTTGAATTAAATCAAATCTAAACTTAGTGGTGCCTTGCAATAATTAAAGTGGTAATTTTTTTATATGAAACTCTATACCAGCCCATCAATTCGTTGAAAAGATAAAATATGTTATAAGACTACTTGAGCACACATTGGAGGGGTTCAATCACTTTAAATTTTTGTTATAGGAGTGAAAAAATGACAATAAAAGAAAAAATGTGAGCCTAAAAGGGTGGCCATAACATGTAAAGTGTGCACTTTTTTAATACTTTTTAGGGTGTTTCACTTGGAAAAATCTTGTCCTCTAAAAAATATTTTCCACTTTAACTTGTCACTTTTTTTTCTAATTAGAAGATAATATATTTTGATGTTCTTCACCAAAACTCCTTCCCCAATTCAGATTTTAGGTTTTTTGGCTCCTACCCAAAAATAGCATGCCTTAAAGGATCTTTACCATGGATAACATGCATAAAATTGTATGCTTTGATGCTCTTCACCACTTTTTTAAAATTAAATAAATTTCAAGCCTAACAAAGTATGTTATGGGATTTTTCTTGCCACTACATCCTATACTTAACCAATTTTATCATTTGGAAGTGACTTTCTAAACAAATGAGCACACTTTGAGGTCTTTGCCACTTTTTGGTACTTAGTCCTTTTGGAAAATTTGGTAAAAGAAACTCACTTGAGTCATCTCCTCCACTTGGAAAATTTGGAAAAAGCCACCCATTTGATTCATTTCCTCCACTTTTTCATTCATTAGACAAAATTTGAAAATCTCTAGCATTCAAGATTTTGTTTACCCTATGTCTAATGTATTAAAAAGTAAAAATCATTGGCTATAGAATGAAGTTGATTAAAAATTACAAGAATGACATCCAAGAACATGGGGAAAAAGGATTCCATAGTGAATATTTAGAAGAGAAATTACTTACATTTGACTTGAAAGTGACATTTATATGAAAATTCTCATATGGGTTTAGCAATGTTATATATTCTTTAGTCATATGTGAAATAAATTAATAAATTTTTTAAAAAGTTCATATTAGGTGGGCTCCAAGTTGTTTAAACTTCTATTACTAGAACTTTTCCATTCAACCTTTTCACTATAGTGGATACAAAGATACAAGGTAGGGCTAGCATATGCCTCATAGAAATGGAGTCTCATGGTGATGTAAATTACCGTGAGATCCCATTTCTATGAGGCATACACTGCCCCTACCTTGTCAACCCTATAGAATTGGCAAGCTAGTTATCTGACTAACTTTCCAATTAGGTAGGGGCATCATATGCCTCATATAAATGGCGTCTCACAATGATTACAAGCTAGTGAGCTCACTAGCTTGTCAATTCAGTAGGGTTGACAAGGTAGGGGTAGTATATGCCTCATAAAAATGGGTCTCATGGTGATTATAAGCTAGTGAGCTCACTAGCTTTCCAAGATATCATATGCCTCATAGAAATGGGGTCTCAGTATGATGTAAATCATCATGAGACCCCATTTCTGTGAGGCATATGTTGCCCCTACCTTGTCAACTAGCTAGTGATCTCACTATCTTGCCAATTTGGTAGGGTTCAAAAGGTAGGGGAAGAATATGCCTCATATAAATGGGGTCTCATAGTGATGTAAATCATCGTGAGACCCCATTTCTATGAGGCATATGCTGCCCTTACCTTGTCAACTAGCTAGTGAGCTCACTAGCTTGCCAATTCAGTAGGGTTGACAAGATAGGGGCAAAATATGCCTCATAGAAATGGGGTCTCACTACATCACCATGAGACCCCATTTCTATTAGGCATACCTTGCTCCTACCTTGTCAACCCTACTGAATTGGCAAGCTATTGATCTCACTAGCTCACTAGCTTGCCAATTCGGTAGGGTTGACAAGGTAGGGGTGATGTATGCCTCATAGAAATGGTGTCTCATGGTGATGTAACAAGGTAGGGGTAGTGTATTCTGAGGCATACACTACCCCTAACTTGTTACATCACCCTGAGACCCCATTTCTCTGAGGCATATGCTCCCCCTACCTTGTCAACCCTACCAAATTGGCAAGCCAGTGAGCTCCCTAGCTTGCCAAGTTTGCTAGCTTGCCAATTTGGTAGGTTTGAAAAGGTAAGGGGTAGCATATGCCTCATAGAAATGGGGTATCACATTGATCACCATGAGACCCCATTTCTATGAGGTATACACTACCACTACCTTGTCAACCCTATCGAATTTCCAAGCTAGTGAGCTCACTAGCTTGCCAATTCATAAGGGTTTGAAAGGTAGGGGTAGTGTATTCCTCATAGAAATGGCATCTCATAGTGATGTAATAACTTGAGACATAGAAAAAGGGTTAAGAATCATTGTGAAAATCATCATAATATAGTGGGGACATATTAATTGAAGAGGTGAGTTCATAGCCTTCTGATGTAAAATTTAACCTCAAGTTGAAGCATACAAAATGAGGAAGGGTTGATAAAGTTTTAAAGTCAAATAATAATGATGGAAGGAGTTCTAGGGTTTATAAAAGAGAAATAAAATATTCCTTTGTACAATATAAGACATTGTTTTAGATTTTGTCATAAATCCATATGCTTTACCTTCAAGACAACTTTAAATGTAAACCATAAACCATTACAACTAAATTTAAATGTAATATACACATTTAATTGAGGCATATATTAAGGAATATACACATTTGTATTTTTTAATTTCTTATAATTTTTTATATCAAAAAATACACTTAGTCAATAACAAATATTACAATATAGTGATGGAAGAACATCTTGAAAGTCATCCCATTTCTCAATACTTGTAGCAATACATGCAAGGAAATAATCCTGCCATTTGCAGCCTAGATCATGAAATATATTTGTACCACCAAAAATGAAGAAGGGAAAGAGGATTCCCCAATGAGCCTCTAAGGTTTTTACCTCAAAGCTAAGTTAGGAAATGCAGCTCTCTTTATAAAAAAAATCACTTTAGGGTTCATTAAAAGAGGGTTAGGGGATTAAAGTGATGTGTGTGGGATGTCCTAATTGCTGGAAATGGAAAATAGAAACTAACTAGTAATGTAAAACCTAAGAAATATAAACATACTGTAATAGAAATGAAGGTAAAGGAATATGTGCACCTGGAGGCTGAAGAGGGATGGGATGGAGGTATTGAAACCTAAATAATATAATGTAGAGGCCCAGTGGGATATTTGCACCATTCTGGGTGACCTATTCCTTTTTCTGTGAAAATTTGTTGGAGCTCGTTTCTACCAAAAGGGTACTTAGATCCACAAAAAACCAAAAAATGCATGTATGGTGGGACTCAGTTGTGACTAATGGTGACCTAGTTCCTTTCAACCTTTGGAGAAGTCTGAAAGTAGAATCTTGAGGTCTTGGTTTGCACTTTTTCTTCTCCAAGTATCCAGATCTCAAACTTTGATTCTCGGTCTGTAGGTGTCTTTTTGTGTAGATTTGTAACCTAACCAACAAGGAGGTGTCTCTGACAAGTCTTCAATCCAATCTTGAGTGATTTCCAAGCCTGCAAAATACTTAAATCTGTAAACACACAAAGAGGTAAGAAGAAATGTTGATTGTTAGAGTATGGGGGCTTGCCTTGGTCAAGCCCCTTTTAGATAATCAAATAAAATGGAGAAATAAAGTAATGAAACATAATATTATGGAGCTAATAACTTTCCATGATTATTTATCTTGAGTTGCAGCAAAGATTCAGCCATTGAGTGCTTTAGCAAGATGTCTTGGTGACTTAGAATGTAGAAACCCTAGCTTGCTTGAGAAGAGTGGTGAATGAGTTCTTGAGTGAGTGAATAGAATAGTTAGAGTTTAGAATGAATTGAATTAGGTCAAAATGAGGGAAAAACCCTTATTTATAGAAGTTATGCCCTAAATTCTCTCGAAATAATACCATATAGGCCGACCTTAGGGTTTGAGAGACAAAATCTTGAAAGAATATTAAGTTAAATTTGATTTTTAAGACACATGGGACTAGGTCGCCCAAGGTGGTGACCTAGTCCACTTGGGAGTTTTTGAGTGGTTGTCGAGGATTAAAATGTGATTATTATTGCTTGTTGGGATTGTCTCACAAAACACACTAAAATAAGGCTTGTATGTGTATTAATGGGTCATTCTAGCATAAAAAAGGGTTGATTTAGTGATGAAAAGCCTTGGAAAGTGTGAAAATGTATTGCAACACCTTACAAAAATTTGGCACAAGGCTTGGAAAAGGGGTAAAAATAGGTTGAAAAAGGTCCAAAATCATAGGAAAGGGTCCAAATGAGTGAAAAGAGTCAAAGGCTACACTTTTTGGTAACACATTTAGCCCCCACTTTAGTGAGAGGATGAACTTGCTTCAAACTCACACTAAAGTAGCCCCAATGATGTAGATGGTGAAGAATGAGTAAGAAGAAGGAGGTGGTCAAGCCCCCAGGGTTCAAGATTCTAATTCAAGAAGACATCAATGCAAGAGACATATTCAAGGGTTAATGATTTGCAGCAAAATGAGATGCACAATCATGCAATGACAAGAACTAGAAAGGAAGAGAAGAGAAAGTGAAAAGTTGGATCAAGCTTAAACTATTTCTCCAACTAGTTGTGGATCAGATCTAGGTTGTTTGTCCAAAAATAATATGTAATCACTTTGGGTAGACAAGACTCTTGGTTGTCCACTGGGTGAGAAGGCCAAAAAGGTGGCTATGGGGAAAGTTGTGTTGCTGGTTGGGCTTCTTGCTCAAACCATACCAAGGTTATACCTCATGATAACTTTGATAAGGCATCACAAAAGGAAATGATGTTTGAAATGATTTTTTTCAAAGGGATTTTTATTTGTTCATGTGATGTCTCATTTTAAGGAACATTATGCATAATGTCACTAAGAGAGGAAAAGTGAAAAAGGACTCATCTTGTATGCAAAAGAGGAAAAATGCAAATGTCTCATCCTGAGCAACATTGTACCTAATGTTTCCAAGAAAGGGGATTGCAAGAAAAATAAAATCACACAATGGAATGTGAGTGGTGATGTATGCCCCCACTTTAAAGGAATTGTGAAACACTATACTATGATAAATTTCTTTAAAGTAGAGAAGGAGAGGAAGAAGACATGAGAGCTTGTTCAGAAAGCCATATGTCAAGTCATATGTTTCCGATGAGCTGCATCATGAAGAGGGGATAGTATATCACAAGCGAGTCAACTTAAGACATGTCATCCACATCCCAAGCTTGCTCTTATATTTCCATGAAAGGTTAACGACTAGTCGAAAGAGACAATGAAAAGTGACATACGAGGGAAAAGGCTACCTAACCCCTTACCCCCACTTAGATTAGGACAAGAGTGAGCCGAAGGGATTGATGAGATGCAAGGTAGAGGGAAAATTCAGTATCAATTATAGAAATGAGGTGCCCCCACATAAGGGAGAGCACCAAAATCCTTAAGATGTTGGATTTTACAACTCAAGGCCTTGCATTCATTAGTGTGATGACCATGAACTCGGTGGTAAGCATAAAAGGAATGTTTGTGGGAGAATTTGTTTCAAGTTCCACAAGGAAGAGAGATCAAGTGATCTTGGAGGAGTCTCAACAAGATGCCCTCTTGATCAAGGGGATAAGTTGTTCCTTTGGTTGGAAACAAGGAAGGGTCTTGCTTAGTATAGCATGTCATACCTACACAAGGCACTTGAGATCATGATATTTTGTATACTCCTTTATAAGAGTGTGTAAAATTTGAATGAGGAGTAGGTTGCGAGATGAAATTGGATTTAAGCAAATAGTCCTTTGTTGGTTTTAAAGGATCACTTTCGAAGGTTGGATTAAAAGGGTGATTGGAGATGGTGTTGGTGTGAGGGGAAGGCTTGATGATTTCAATGAAAGGAAAAAGTCTAAGACCATGATGTTTTGTTTGCGTGGTAGGTTTGATAGGGTTGTGGATACCTTGTTCATTAGCACCACAACCTTTTCCACTATAGCCAAGTTGTTTCATGAGCTCATAACATTTTCCACAGAGATTTTTCAACACTTTTTGATCAGGTGAGGGTTTTGTTATTAGCTTCATTGGTTAAGGTAGTTGAGGTGGATTCTTGTGAAGGATTGGCCGAGTATTGTGTGGACAAGACTATGTTTCCCTTGTTAGAGTCTTGGTTTGTGATCTTGGTTTTGATGAGTAAGGGAGGGGTGAAGTGTAAGGAACCCCAATCATCCAAGGGTGGTTTTTGTATAGGTTCCACTTATTTGGTTGGTGTTGAAGTGGTGAAGGTTTTGGATTTTTTTTGCTCAAGTTGTAAGACACTAAATGGCTCAAGATCAGCATCAAGTGTGTACACTTAATTTTTGTAGATGTACTTCATCTTACGATGAAGACTATAAGGCACCCCATTCATTGCTTGAATCCATGTCCTACCTAAAATGAGGTTATATGAAATATCATGAGGAATAACATGGATTATTGTGTCTAATGTGGCCATTCCAACTATAAGAGGAAAATTAATCACACCAAATGGCTTTTGTCCTACACTGTGAAATCAACTAATAGATAGAGAGGAGGGTTGAATGTTTTATTTATCAATATGGAGTATATCCAAGAGATTGAAACTACACACATTAACAATGGAGACATTATCAACAAGGTTTTTCTTAATCCTTGTGTGTTTGTATTAAGATATGATCATGAAGGCTTCAACTTGTTTTTGCACTTCCGAAGGAGGGAGCTCACTTTTGTGGAAAACAATGTTAGCATTTAAGCCTTGAATCATAGCTACTATATCAATTTTTTGTGCATTAGAAGGGACAATAATTTTTTGTAAGGCATTTTGCATCATGTTGTGATAGTGAGGGGAGGCTTGGATAAGGTCCCATAAATATATTTTAGCAGGATTATTCCGTAGTTGGTCAACAAGATCATACTCCCTAATGATTGAATTAAAGCAAGGGGAAATAGGTAAGATGGGAGGGGAGGTAGGTAAGGGAGTTGAGGTTGATTGGGGTGGGCACGGGTTGTTTCTTGTGTAATGTGTATGAGCAATGATATTACGACTCAGTTGTTGCAACACATTATTCTGAGGTGGGTAGAGGGTAAATTCAGGTTTAGGTTTAACTGAAGGGAGTAAAGGATGAGTTGAGTTTGAATAATATTAACATACCCTTGGGAAGGAGATTCAATGCTATGCTTGTTTGGAATCATGATTTCCACTCTAGGAGGAGATATTTTAGGAGAACTACAAGCCACATGTTTTTGGCATGCAAGGATTGGTTCTTCTAAAATGACTTTTTTCACAAGTAGGGGAATGATCAATGATGGGATGGATAATGGTGAGAGGATGAGGAGAGGGTTCTATTTGATTATCTTGTTGTTCTAAGGTCTCATTCTCTTGTTCCATACTATCTACCCTAGTACGAGAGCTTGGAAGAGGTTCATCACATGTTTCATTACAAGGGGGGAGGCATCAAGAGAAGGACCACTAGGATTATCAAATAGATTATCCCAAATGGTAGGAGCATTAGGGAAGGGAGGGTCAAGGTTCTCATGAATTTTAATAGGTATATCTTCTAACACCAACCTATCCTCTTTGCATCGAGGGGGGATATGAGAGGAACAAGTTTGAGGGTAATACGTATAGAAACAAGGTAAGGGGATGACTTTTTCATTGTGTTGTTTGATGTTTTGAAAAGGGGAATGAGGATGAGGAAGGCAAGAAAGACCATAATAATCCTCAATGATTGTGTCTTGTTTTACTAAGATACCTTCATCACCAATGGGAGATATATTAAGAGAAGAATAATTATCATTATCATGATTATCAATATTTGTATCCTCATCGATCGAAGCTCTAGTGGATGGGCTAGAGGAGATGAAGTCATCAAGGGATTCATCTAACATGTCTAAGTCATCACTACTAAAGGGATTTCTATCTCTAAGTTTGTGAGTGGGTGCATGTGATGTTGTCAAAGTGTTGTTTTTGTTTGCTAAATATTTTGATTTAAATGATCTAGGAATTAATGCATTAAATGAAAATAACTTTTAATGCTATCCACAAGTACCATGAATGCTATTGAAAATGTAAGAAAATATTTGTAAACTTAAAATGAAATGTAAAGGTGTAGAATGCAATACAAGTTTCAGATTTCAAAGAAGGAAAATGACTGATTACACTATGCAATGAGCTGAAAATGACATGTTGTAAATGCAAAAGTGAAAATGTGAAATGCATGAAATGAGCTAATCTAATCTAGTTTTAATAAAATTCATGCTACAAAAACACAACCAGTTGATACAAGTAGGCAATGGCACAGAACAAAACCTTAAAATCTAGGTTTTCAGCTCTGTAAACGACAATTTCAGAAGCCTAAAGGGACTAGGTCACCTAGGGTGGTGACCTAGTCCTCCTGGTGGCTTTTTTGAGATTTGATAGAAAATTTTGTACTTAGGTGGTTTTTGTATTGTATGAGGTAGACCTAACATGAAAATATAAAATTTCATAGATATGTAATGTTGTAAGATGCAAAAATGCAACCTATATGAACTTTTCACTAATGCAAATTTTGAAACCCTTGGATGCAACTTAAACAATGCAAAATGCAATGCAATGCAAACCTAGGATGAAGAAGGACTCTAAATCGGAAATGAAGGGATATGGATGTCAGGTTCACCAAAATGTACCACCAAAAATGAAGAATGGAAAGAGGATTCTCCAATGAGCCTCTAAAGGTTTTTCACCTAGAAGCTAAGTTAGGAAATGTGGCTCTCTTTCACAACTTTTCACTTTAGGGTTCATTCAAAGAGGGTTAGTGGCTTAAAGTGATGTGTTTGGGATACCATAAATGTTGGAAACAGAAAATAGAAACTAACTAGTAATGTAAAACCTAAGAAATGTAAGGTGTTGGAAAACACACTATGATATGCAAATAACCTAAGAAATATAAACAAACTATAACAGAAATGAAGGGAAAGGAAAATGTGCACCTGGAGGTTGAAGAGAGATGGCATGGAGGTCTAGAAACCTAAATAATTTGATGTAGAGGCCCACTAGGACATTTACACTATTCTGGGGGACCTAGTCCTTTTTTGTGAAATTTTTCTAGAGCCCGTTTCTATTGAAAGGGTACTCAGATCCAACAAAAACCCAAAAATGCATGTATGGTGGGACTAGGTCACCAGTAATGGTGACCTAGTCCCTTTTAGCCTTTCGACAAATCTAAAAGTGGAATTTGGAGATCTTGGTCTGCACTTTCTACTTCTCCAAGTGTCTAGATCTGAAACTTTGATTCTCGGTCTATAGGTGTCCTTTTGTTTATATTCTTAACCTAACCAACAAGGAGGTGTCTCCAGCAAGTCTTAAATCCACTCTTGAGTGATTTCCAAGCCTATAAAATACCTAAATCTACAAACACACAAAGAGGGAAGAAGAAATGTTGATTGTTAGAGTATGGGGGCTTGCCTTGGTCAAGACCATTTTAGATAATCAAATAAAATAAAGAAATAAAGTAATGAAACATGAAATTATGGAGATAATACCTTGCCATGATGATTTATTTTGATTTTCAGCAAAGATTCAGCCCTTGAGTGCTTCAACAAGATGTCTTGGTGACTTAGAATATAGAAACCCTAGCTTGCTTGAGAAGAGTGGTGAATGAGTTCTTGAGTGAGTGAATGGAATAGTTAGGGTTTAGAATGAATGTAATTAGGTAAAAATGAGGGAAAACCCTTATTTATAGAAGTTATACCCTAACGTTTCTTGAAATAACACCATATAGGCCAACCTTAGGGTTTTAGAGACAAAATCCAAAAAGAATATTAAGTTAAATTTGATTTTTAAGACACATGGGACTACGTCGCCCACAGTGGAGACCTAGTCCACCTAGGAATTTTTGAGTGGTTTTTGGGGATTAAAATGTGATCATTATTGCTTTTCAAGATTGTCTCACAAAAGACACTAAAATAAGGCTTGTATGTGTATTAAGGGGTCATTATAGCATAAGAAAGGGTTGATTTAGTGATGACAAGCCTAGGAAAGTGTGAAAATGTATTGCAACACCTTACAACACTTTGGCACAAGGCTTGGAAAAGGGGTAAAAGGAGGTTGAAAAAGGTCCAAAATCCATATGCAAGGGTCCAAATGAGTGAAAAGTGTCAAAGGCTACACTTTTTGGTGACACAATATTGTATAAGAAGAAATAAAAGGAGTTGCTAACCAGTTTCTTTTCTGCAATCCACCTTAGGTGGCCTAGTTATTTGCATTCCAAAATGGTTCAAAACATGTACATCCCCTACTCCCTTGGAAACACATGGGTAGTAGCCTCTCTGTAATTGTGTGCTCTCACTGGCATTTGGTCCACAAAAAACCTACAAAATCCTAAAATTTTCAGACATGGACTAGCATAAAAATCATTAAAATACCAATAATTGAATAATGTCAGACATACACCTCTTGATTAGATCTATTATCACCTTCATGCACTACAACAAATCCATGTGATTAGCTCCCTTTTTTTCTCCATTTTTTGCTTCCACCCACTATTTTAATCTATTTTTCTCCAATTTTTTGAAAATGTCGGTGTTATTTATTGGGATGGAACTATTTTGGCATTTTTTTCATCAATCAGAACAAGTAGGTGCTAAATTAGGTGCAAAATAGTGCCTAAATTAGTGCCCAAATTACCACCTAGATTAGTTCCTAAATTAGCACCTAATTTAACACCTAATTTAGTGCCTACTTTAGAGATTTCTTTAGTTCCTAATTTAGCATCTAATTGAGCACCTAATTTTTCTAATCTAGAAGGGATTAAGGGTTAAGGGATTAGGGGTTAGGGTTTAAGGGATTAAGGGTCAAAAGATAAGGGATTTGGGGCTTAGGGGTTAGGTAGTTTAATGGTTAATTGGTTAGGGATTATGGTTGGTATTATGTAATCTTTATATAAACATTGATAAAAAATAATAAAGGTATGAGTGGAAGAGTGTATCAAAACTCTATTGGTGCAACTTTTGAGGTTATGAATGAAATAGAACATCTTATTATTAGAGATTCTCCATGACTGTGTTATCATTTTGTATTTTTCTTATGTTTTCCATACTTATTTCTTCTTATATTTGAATAAATATCAGTTATTGAGCCTCAATACTATGCTTATGTGAATGAATATGTTGATACAATAAAGCATTTACTGTGGATGTTTTCAGTTACATGTTCAAAATTATGTTCAACATAAAAATGGAAACTATTTAAAAATAATAAAGTTAACAAAGTTTCTTATTTAAAAATAATTGAGATTTATGTGCATTAATATTTTATTAACTTTTGTGTATTCACAAAAATATGTTGATACAAAATGAATGGAAGAAGCATCCAAGTAATCCTATTTTTTTCTGCCAAAAATTCATACCAAAGATTGAAAATTTTAAGGATATTGTAATAGGTAATTTGTATCGACAAGTAATATTATTGAAGCATTTCAAAGTTTAGGCCATAAGAATCATCCTTTTTTAAACATGGATTGCAAATAATTCTGAAAATTTAGAAAGTCTTGGTCATTCACATTATTTTTCACTACAATGTCATCCAGTGTATCATTGTCAATGTTCATACGTTCTTTCAAATATTTAATATTATCATCATCCTCATCTTAACCTGCATCATCTTCATTGTCATTGAAATTTGACTATAGACCATCTATATTGTTACTAGATGTATTTGGATCATCATTTTCTATACCATCCATATTGTTGTCTTCGATAACATCATATAACTCTGGATTGATGTCTTCTTGTGCCTAAACATAACCATCTTCAACATCATCATGGATGTCAATTTCTTTGATGTTCTCTAATCCATCTCTCTCATTTTGTTGGGCATCATTATTTTTCTCAGTATCCACTTATGCATCGTCAAATACATGCCTTAATATTGGATCATAATGTATGAAAATTATCCATTTTAGGTCCAAAATATCTTCATAGAAAAATAACTGCACATGAATGACATACATATATTAGACATATGTTATAATAGTTTTATTGATTAATAAACACATGCATATATTTTCAATAAACTATGAATTAATAGATTAATAATCACTACCACTTCTTGTTTGAGTTAAAGAAATACTTGCTCACAATGAATTGGTAGAACATAAGGCTCCTTATCCTCTGGTAGGAACCATGAGGAATCTATAGAAAAAAATCCACTATGGGTATCATGTCTTCGTGTCCTCTCAAATGCTTCATACCATCTATACTTAAAAATACAACATTTAAAAGAGGGGTAATCCAAGTCAATAATTTCTTATGTTTTCCCCACATATTGTAGATTACCTTCAATTATATTCTTATCTTTTGAGCTTGATCAGATGGATTGCTTGAAGTCAACCATGATGCCACAATCGAAGGATCATCTCTTTACACCTACACTTTCTACACGATAATGTCGACCATATGCCCACATTGTTGGATATTTCCTCACCTATGAAAGACCGTTTATTTCAGTGAAAACAAATATAATGATGAATATACTAAAATAGTTAATAGTGTCAAAACTATAAGGAAACAAAATTTGTAAAATTTCAATTGTACCTTTCTTTCACATCCTCTAGACATGTTGATTTCATCTTCTATTATGTTTGAATCTATACCCGCATATACTATTTGGTTTTGATTTTTTCAGTAACCCATTATAGTCTACAATTTTTGCTCTATTCCCCAAGAAGATCAACGGGAAGAGTATTCCTTGGGTTCGATCTCTTAAACTATATCCTTGCTTCTAACACTTCTTCTCTCTTTTTATCATATAGATCAATCCATTTTTTCATGAATTCCATGTGGTATAGAATGAACTTGTCGAGTATCACAATTTTTTCTACACCTATTACATGTCAACATGTTTATTTCAAACTCCAAATGTCATGTTGTTAACTTGATAAATAAATTATAGAGTAAATTAATTATTGCAAGAAAAACAACCACACTAATCATGAATTTACTTACTAATTTCTACTTGAACACCATTTGATTTTTCTTTTTCTCCATCAATAATATCTGATGCTTGTTCTTCATCCTAGAAGTGTGGCCCATATTCAAAATCCTTACCAAGGAATTCAAATAGGAAGAAAAATGTTGCATTCAATACATACCCTTCAACCATGAAACCCTCTGGACATTCCTTTTTTCAGACATATCTTTCTATATTTTTCATATACCTCTCAAAGAAAAAAATCCACCTTGTTGATATGACACCTACCAATTCAATTTCATTGACTAGGTGTATAAGTAAATGGACTTGTAGGTCCATGGAACTTGTAGGGAGATCTTTCTCAAATTCACATATGATTTCTGTAATTTTCTTCTTCCTTTTTGGCACTTCACATTTGTGGATCTCCTTGGAGGTCACCCACATAATATAAGAATCCTAATATAAGAATAGTAAATTAGTATGAACCTTTAGTCAAAAATTAAAATGCAATATAGTATCTATATGTCTCTCACACATGAGAATTTCATATATTTGAATACCTTGTAAATGTTGAAAATCGACTTATGGCATTCCTTAAGTCAATTATAAGACAATAATCCCCCCTAATTTCCAATGACATAATATGCTATCAAACACATTTATGAAAAGTTCATTAGTATTTTTTTCTCACACAAAAAAATATCAAAATATATTTAGTACTTAATCAATAATACAAATAAATGTTAAATGATGATATATAATACCTTCATAAAATTATGAAAATCATGTGTTTTAAATCCTGTGATATGTCCATCAACTATAAAAGCTTTATCCAATGATGACCCATAGTTAGTAGGTGTCCTTATTGAATGGATGAAATTTTTTAGTTGGTCTAGCTCTTTTTTTTTTTAAATCCATGGAGTTTCTGCATATATTTCATTTTCCTTGTTTGGCCACAAATGTTTTCTATCAATTTTGGTATGTGAAAGAGAAATATCTCTCCTCGAAGACAAGGTGTCCTTCTCTTTGCTTGATATATGTCGAAATATATAGAATCTGGGACATTTTTGATGATGTGTATAAGATCTAATAGGTGAGATATTAATAGGTCCTTCCAGTAAGGGAGATCATAAAATATGGATTTCCTTTTCATTCCTTCTGGCATATTAACTACAACTTGTTCTAGTTCTTCAATTGAATCACCCCAATCAAAAAATCCTCCCAAGCTTTCAATTCAACATATTCATACTTCTTAAGCCAATCACCTAGACCCATAATCATGGGAGGGCCTCTCTTTTCAAATTTTCCATCAAATTGATTCTTCAAGTGATTTCTAAACTTGTGATTTAGTGGTAGAAAAACCCTGTTGTTTGCATAAATAAATTTATGTAGATCTTTAGAATACCACCCTTAAAAAAATTATACACATCTTGGACATGAAAATATCCCCTTTGTTTGAAGTCATGCAATTCAATAAGTAATGTGAATAACATCAAAAAAATAGTATAAAACTAAGTATGAAAGTTGGGATGAAAATAAATTATGAGTGTAAATACATAAATATTTTATCTTACCAGAATAAACACCAAGTCTTGGGAAATGATGAATAGTCCAACATAGCACACCATACAACATGAAGGACCTATTTTATGGAGGATGTGATATGTCATACATTCTTATGCCTTTCCATAGCAGTTGCATCTCATCAAATAAAGGTACAAGATAAACATCCATGTTTTTAACTCGATGTTTTCCGAGAACAATGAGAGTGAACATAAGGTACTCCTTTCTAACACTCATCCATAGGGGAATATTGTATACTATCAATCCGATTGGACAAACACTATGATTTGAGCTCAGGAAATAGAATGGGCACACTCCATCAATTGCAAGACCAAACCTGATACTACGGGGTTCATCTTTGAATTTTCTTAGCCATTTTTCCTCTATGTGATTCATTGCTTTGGAGTCAACTGAAATTCACATGAATCCATCTTTACTCCTATTCTTTGCTTGCCATTCCATCAATTATGCAAGTGACTTGCAATGAAACATTCATTGAAGTCTAGGTATAATTGGCATGGGACTTAAAGCCTAAAATGGACTTATAGGACCTTGTACATCTATACGATATCTCTTATCTTTGCATAAAGGGCATTCTACATTTTTTTGATATTTGTCTCTATATAAAATGCAATCATTTTTACATGAATGAATTTTCTTATATTCAATCCTCAACTCAACCAACAACAGACGCACCCCTCTGCAAGTTGATGGAAACACATTCTCTTTAGGGAATATTTTAGTTTTTAGTGCCCTATAAGATTTATAGAGATTAAATTAATTGAATGTTTAACTTATGATGAACATGTTTGATATGCCAATTTATACTAGGAATATTTATATACAATATATGGTTTTAAAATCCCCTTAAATAAATATAAATTAAGTTGATGAATGTTTACGAATTATTTACACCAATTGACAATGCAAAATAAGAAATAGATTTCAAGTCACTTCAATAGGATAGTGAATCCTTTGTCTGACCAACCAAATAGTAACTTGGTTTCTAATAATATTAATGTGGATGTTAGTTTTGAGTTTCTACTTGCACCCAATTTCAATACAAGTGTCTTTGTTGCTTGCTTGATAGAGTCTTTCAGGTTGTTATCATCAAGATTACATTGGTCATAATTACCCTTTCTATCATCATTACTATCAACCATATGATCATTATTGTCATCATTGTTTCCATCCCCAAAAAAACTTGTAAGAGTTTCATTCAATCCTTCTTCATGCACTACATTTTCACTATCATCATCATCATCATTAAGGCTAGGTGGCATGTCATTAGTGTATGTGGATCTCATCGGCTCTTCAAATTTCTCAAATGCTAGTATTATCTTCAATGTTTCTCTTTTCACCTTGGTATTGTTTAAAGGATGGTTTGGATCATCCCATCCAAATCTTAACAACCTAGTTGGATCTTGAGTATTAGTATGTGTTTCTTCAACATCTTCTACCTATCAACAAATGCAAGCATTATTTAATGTTTGTCAACAATTGGATAAATCATAAATATATTAATTTCAAAGAAATATAATCAAATATGGTTTAAAAAATATAAATATAAATTGTATGAACATAGATACATCAATTAAATAATGGAGCATTATTTTATAGACTACCTTTTTTATACAATAATTTAAATAAAACATAATTTTGACAACATAGTTTATAAAACATTAGTCCACACTCATTTATTATTCTTTGGTTTTCTACCCTTAGAACATCCTTAGGGATACCTTGTTTTTCCCTTTTCTTTCAAGTAGGAGTGTGTTTTAAGAAGGGGTAATCAATCAATAACTCATCCCCAATGGTAAGTTCCATAATAGCATCAACCATTATCAATCTATCAACCTCTCTTTTTATATATCCATCTTTATCATTTATAACCTCAACAAATTGACAATTTAATCTTACAGTAGGGTCCCTTCCCTTACTACTATTTATAAATCCTGCAATATTTTTTGTGTGTATGAACTTCCATCCATATACATAATATGGCCTCTATTCATTTCTTTTCCACTTTCTAATTGGAGAAGATTTGTATACATATTTGAATTTAGACCATATGTTGACATGCTAGGCTTATATTCAGCTAGCCTTCTCCATTCCCCACTGTAATATGATGGACCATAATATAGAATTAATCTCCTAGTGATTTGTTCTAAATTTTTTCTATGTTTAGATTCCACATGTACATTTTGGACAATAAAGACGCCTAGATTCGCTCCATCAATATTGGAGGGTCGTATAATGCAATTGTATCCCCAAAATTGAAACACCTCGTACACTCTAGGTAGTTTTTGATCACTAGGCCAAGCGCAATAAAGTCAACGATCAGATTTCTCTTTCTAAATTGATCTCAAACTTAGGGTCAAGTCATCATCTCCATCACATTCATTCTCATAGGTTATGTAGTTTTCCTTCCCCTTGTCTTTAATCAAATTATGCATCTTTCAACCGGTTCTTGTTCTGTTACTTGTTTTTGTCAATTCCTCATCTTTTGAGCTGATATATTGGAACATATTTTTGTTAGATTTATCATCTAATAAATGATAATTTCCCTCTAGGTTGGAAGTCGATGATCCAAGAAACTTTAAACCAAGAACTTTATCCTACAAGTATCCATTAAGAAAAAAATTAGTTATTTAAATAATATAAAAGAATGTTTAAACAAAGTATACATGTTATTTATATCAAATTGGAAAATTACTTACCATAATTCCTATTGGATTTGAATTGATTATAGGATGCATATTACCGACCTAAAGCTCATCATATATGTAATTTCTTTGTACAATCAGTCGTTTGATTTTTTTTTTTCCATGACATACAAAACATCCAAAAACAACAATTTTCTCAAAGTATTCATCCCATGTACTATAGTCCCGACCAATCTCTTGTTCACTGCAATCATTTTTTGTGTCTATAGGATCCATTGTCATATCCTCTTCCACCCACTATCCTCTGCGTGATTTAATAGTTTCAGGTCCATGTCTACATACATATCTTGTTCTTTTTCTAGTTGAATGCTCAGGCTCTACATTTTCTCCAATCTCCATCTAAAATAATCAACAACATGCATTAATTTATGTCAAGACAGGATAATACATTATAAATTTCAATAATACAGTGAAAAAATATGGGTGTCTCACAAAATGCCATCAGATCATTTTTTCCTAAGTTAAGTCAAAATTTGAGTACCTAATGTCTCGATTCATCCATTGTGTCCTCATTTGATATGGCACAATTTGTTTCCATGGCCTCATATGGCCCCTATAATACACAACATAGTAAATAATGTTTCGTACACCAATTCTATCATTTCAACGAATATTCTATCCAACACAAAACCTCACTTTAGTCATATATTTGACATATTGATATCATGTTTTGGCCATGTTGGTGTGAATAAGTCTTATACCTAGTTAATTTCTTTACTAGGGACTTAGGGGACTTTGTTCACATGTTATGTTTACTTAGGATAAAATATTCCTTCTAGAAGTCACAATTATCTTATCTAGACTTTACACTTTCCTAGGTAGTTATGAGTTAGTTGTCTCATGTGATAGGATTAAGAAACTTGTCATGATCTTGTCTAACCAAATCTCTCATCCTTGCCTTTATAAGCAAGGCATCTCTAGCATTATTGTATTGTAAGCATTGTATTCTATTGCATAGAATATTGATCATTGCATTATATTGCAATTCTTGTTTGGTGGAATAACATCTTCCATTGTTGCTTCTCTCTATCTCTTGTGGAGGTTATTTGGTGTTGCAAATTGAAGATCTTTGGTTGATCACTTCAACATGGTATCAAAGCTTTGAATTTGGCAAGCCCATTCCATTTTTTCATTAGAGAGTTTCCATCAAGTTTTCTATTGTGATTTGAGTTTCTTGTATGATTTTGCAAATCAAAAAGGGTTTGCAAAGATTTTTTATTAATTATATATTGCATGCATGAATTTTGGTGAGATCTGGTGATTGCAACACTTTTGGCTATAGTGGCAGTATTTTAGGTTTTCCCATTGCATCCAAAAGGCTCAAGAAAGCCAGATTTGGTTTTTATTTCACTCAATTTGGTCACTATTTGAAACTTTGGCAAACAAGGGTTTGATGCAAGTCATTTTTTATTGGAACTATCTTTAATCTTGCTTTCACTCATTTGTAAGAAAAATGATTTCTAGGTTTTGTAGCCAGGGTCAAAATTTGAACTAGGTATTTTCAGGTTTTGCAAATCTTGCACAAATCTAAAGAAAAATTCTATTCAAAAATCATCGCGTGTCATTTTTTACTAGTTGAAGGTTAAAAATAAATAAAATTCATCTTCTCCTTGCTGGATCAAAAAGTGATTTATGGCTTTTATTTTTAGCATCAAAACATTTCAGGGTTTTTGTTATTGTCTACAAACAGTCAATAGATTTTTTAGAAATCAAATCAGAAGTAAACTTTTTTTTGCTAGAAAACCCATTTTCCTCCAGACTAAATTTAGCATTTTTTAAAATTTCATAGCTTTTGGCCATGATGTCGGAATTCTACAAACAAGATATTGACAGAAAGCTAGTTCAACAAACTTTGTAGTGGTGCAAGTAATTTTTTTAGATTTTGACATTTTTTTGACAATTTTCTTAGCCAGAAGGTATAGGTGCATTTATTGCTTGTAATTGGCATAAATTTTGCATACAAAGTCGAAATTTGGCACATTTTTTTGAAATTTCTCAAAAAATCGCAAGGAATCTATTTGTAACCTTCTTTCTCAGTTTTGGCAAGCTCTTTTTTCTAAAAATTATAAAAATCACCGTGTGTTATAAATGGTTGATTTGAGCTTCTCACTTGTACAAATTGCAAAATTTCTTTATTGTAATGTGTTGGGGGGCTTGCAAATTGAGTTTTAATGCATTCTAGGTAGTGAAAGGCACAATTTAAGTGTGATATTGTCTTCTTTCTTAGGGTTTTAATGGTGGATCTATGGAAAATTGAACCACTCACTCCACACAATTATCATACTTGGAAGCTAAAAATGACTCAATTGTTACAATCTAAGGGTCTATGGCAATGCTAGATACAAAAGAACTTGATTTTACAAGGGATTATGAAAAATCTGTCCATAAATGTAAAATAGATGAAGCAAAAGGGCACATTGGCTTACATGTATTTGATAACTTGCTTTATATTTGAAAGTGTAAAACACCTAAGAATATTTGGGATAAATTTGAAGAATTATATGGTAAAAAAAATCAGTTCAGAGTCTTGCAACTTCAAGAAGATATACAAGAACTTTCTCCAGATGCATTTCCTTCAATTCAAGATTTCCTTGCACAATTAAAGTTGATTTTTTCATATTTGAAAGGATGTTGGCATGATATATCTAGTGATGTATGTATCTTCTTGATTCTATCTAAGTTGAGAGGGCCTTATCAAGTTTTTTCTTCTACTTTCTATTTCACTATGGATGCCATGGGGAAAGATTACAAAATTCCTTCATTTGAGTTGTTTTGTGAGCATCTTACTAGGGAGGAGGCCAAACTAATTCAGTTGGATGCCCTACCTAATTCTAAGAATCTTGCTCTACTGGCTCAATCATCCAAGGGTAAAGGAAATAATAAGAATAATTCCAGAACAAAATCATCTTCAAGTAGTGAGACTACCTCCAAACCAAAGCCGAAGAACAATAAGAACTCCACCCCATCTCCTTCTTCTTCTACCTCTGGAGATTCTTCTTCCAAGTCCAAGAAAAAGAAAGGAGATCCTTGTTCATTTTTTGGGAAAAATGGGCCTGATGCATTTCATTGCTTTAAAATATTAGAGCCCTTGGATGAAGCTATGAAGAAGCACAAAATTTCAGTGTCTAATCCTTCTTCCATGGGCAAAGGTCAAGATATTTGAACATGAGCCATTCATTCATATTTAGATAGTTGGATTCTAGATTCAGGTGCTTCATATCACATGACCAATTCATGTGATCTTCTTGATTCCATTGTACATACTTCTACTTCTTAGATTGTAGTTGGGAACTCTTCAAAGATTCCAGTTTCAGGGACAAGATTTTTTTAGATGCTAGATGGGTGCATTGAGGATGTTCTTCTTCTTGATATTTCAGTGAATGTACTTTCCATATATCAGATTTTCCATTCTAGAGATGGGAAGTCAGCTGAGTTTACTCCACAAAATGTGATTATCTAACAGTTGCAAGATCCTAAGAAGGTTGTTGCTACAAGGATAGTTGATCATGAGAACCATTTGTATCGATTTGATAGCTTCGAGTCTTCATCGGGTTCATGTTTTAGTTCTCATGTTGATTCAATGAGAAAGCTTTGGCATGAAAGCTTTGGGAACTTGAACTACAGATATCTTCAGCTGATGCAAGCACATAACTTAGTGGTTGGTCTTCCAAATATTTCTTGCAAATATGGTGTTTTCTTGGCCAAAAATAGCAAGATCCTTTTCCTAAGGATCAAGCTACACATGAAACCACACCCCTTGAGTTGGTTCATATTTTTACAAGTATGGATGTGTTTGGTGGGGTTTTCGTTAATGTTTTCATTGATGTCAACATAGTTAAGGTTGATTGCAAATGGAACTTGTATAGTTGAGATACTATAGAAGTAATTAGGGTACGTGGATCTATATTTATGAAGTTGTAGTTGTGTTTTTTCAATGTTCTTTTGAGAAAATTTGAGAAATAATGAAGGTAATGTTGAAGTGTGTGTTTTGAGTGTGCTCTGATATTGTGTTCTAAATTTCTTCTATGTTGATCCTACGCCTGTGCAGATTTTTATTTATGTTTATAAGTTTCAATAAAAAATATATCTTGAGTTTTAGCTTTTGGTTTGATGGAGAGTGAAAAATATGTTTACCAGTATATGAACTAGTTTGGGAGAAATGTTTTGGCTTTGCAATCTTCTAGTTTTTGGTTTCAAATCTTGCAGATCTAGGAAATGACTCTTTTCGATGATTTCTATGTTCTAACAAATGTGCTTGTGATTTGGAGCTCTGAAAGACCTACTCTAGATTCAAGAAATCTTGTGTGTTGCTAGTTGGTCTACTTGGACTATTGAGGAAATTTTTGTGAATGAAGTTTGTTGTAATTGCTACGAATCTCCTTGAAGTACTCTCAAAGATGGTAAAATTTCTGGTGAAATGTGTTGAGTGATCCACATGTGATCATCTTGTTGGTGATGCATGTACTTCAAATATTATTGGTGTTTTCATTAGGTTTGGTCGACCTAGTGTCTAGACGTTACATTAAGTTTTTGCATCGAATTAAAGAAGCATGTGATTAAGCCAAGATTTTGTTTGGGTCCTAAATTAAATATGTAATTGGTCCTCTCTCATTCTTATCCATTGTGGGAATATTTAATAGCTGACCTAATTTGAATTTGTATTATGAAGAATGTTTAGCCAACCTTGGAGAATGCTTCTAGGGCTGAAGATGGTATAAAATCAAATCAAGTTTTTGTAAATTGATCATCCATCCATCCACCAATCAAGCAAGCAAGTGAAGTGTGTGAACAAGTGTGAGAAGTAGAGTGTGCAAGAGAAAATTGAGGTAGTAGTACTTTAATGTGTTAGATTCTTGAAATTAGTGAGCTGATGGTGTCTACAATCTTCTGATCAAGCTATGAATGTGTGGAAACTTTGTGGTAGATCTTCATTTATCTTTTCTTTTTTTGTAGGAAGTGAGCCTCCTTCTAGACAGTGAGTCCTTTGTTGACAGTGAGCCTTGAGCCTTTATATCCAGTATTGCATTATTACTCTATTGTGACCTAATCCTCATCATTGTTTTTCCCTCATTGGGTTTTCCACTTAAAATTGGTGTCTCTGGTGTTTATTTTCTATTATTTTAATTTCATATTTACACTTAATAACAGACTAGATTAAAGTGGAATCGATTAAGGTTAAAAGTTAAGTGATTTGATATAACTAATTCACTCCGCCTCTCAGTTGTATTGTACATTTCAACAATTGGTATCAGAGCTCTGGTTCATCGTGAAAGGCTTAACCACTTGAGGTGGATCAGATGGCGCACAAGTTGTAGATCTGTATTTTTGATGGAGTTGATCTTACAGTAATTGGAAATAACATATGAGAGGTTATTTGGTTTCAATTGGTTTCAAGACCTAGAAATTTGTGGGGACAAAGTATGTGGCACCAACCATTGGTCCTTCCTCTACTGATGAAATTGTGGCTTATGAGGAGAATGAAAAGGAAATGTATGCTATCTTCAATGGACTATCTAAAATTGAAAGAACAAAAATTATTTCTGTAGGCACTTCTCATGAAGTATGGGAAAAATCGAAAGAAATTTATGAAGGAAATTATACAGTAAAGTTTTCAAGGAAACTTACTACTAAGAAAAAATTTGAGAACCTAAAAATGGAAGAAGGTAAAGATATTGTAAGCTACTATCAAAGATTTGAACTTATAGAAACTAAAATCAAGAATCAAGGTGGTACCATGTTAGATGAAGATATAATTGAGAAGATCTTGATGACCCTACCAGAGAACTATAGTGACAAAGTATTTGTTATTGAATAATCATATGATCCAAAGATATTTACTAAGGAGCACCTATTTGGTGTCTTGACTGCATTTGAGATGATAAAATTTGCAAGAGATAAGGAGAAGACTGAAACAACCTTTAAAGCAACGAAGATAGGAGATGACTCAGATGATGATGATTCAGAAGAGTTGGAAGAAAACTTCAGAAGGAAATTGAAGAAAGGTACTAGTATATACAAAGGTAAGTTTCCCTTTAAGTGTTTCAGTTGTGGAAATATTAGTCATTATGCATCAAGATGTCTTAATAAAGATACACATAAGAAGAACAAGGATAGTAACAATAATCACAAAGACAAAAAGGATAGGAATTTTAAGAAATTGTATTATGTCAAAGAAGATGCAGGAATTTTTTATGATGAATCTGACTTTAAGGAGGATAAAGATGAATGTTTATTTCTAGCCCTGAAAAATAAAGTTGTATTTGCTAACCATGGAAGATGTGCAAAGGAATATAGTCTGAAGAGCAAGAAGGATGAGACAAAAGGTACTCTAGTGATTGCTTTTCATGCTAGGAATGATGAAGATTTTTGGGTAATTGATAGTGGGTGTTCAAATCATATGACTGGTGATAATAGTAAGTTCACTAAACTTGAGAAATGTGATGGAGGAATAGTTATGTTTGGAGATGATTCTAGTGCTAAGATTGTTGGTAAAGGAACAATTATTTTTGATGGTAAACATACTATTGATGACATGTCTATTATGTTAAGGTTTTAAGGCATAATCTCTTAAGTGTTGGATAAATGTGTAGCAAAGGTTTTAATCTTTTTTTTTAGGATAAAACTTGTGAGATCAAAAAAGGATTTGGAACTATGGTAGCAGCTGGAAGATGAACTCATGGAAATATCTACCATCTAAAGGGTGGTGATGGTCAATGTTTTGTTTCTCATATTAATGAAAATTTTATTTGGCACTAGAGGATGGGACATGTGAATTTTGATAATCTAATCAGAATGTTCTAGGAAAGTTGTCAGAGATCGACCTAGAATCACAAAGCCTTCAAATACAATTTCCAGAAGTATTCAGTTGGGGAAACAAACAAGAAGCAGTTTTAAAGGAAATGAACAATCATCTACAAGAATGTTGGAATTAATTCATACAGACCTCTATGGCCTTGAAATAATAGGAATCCTTAATGGTGACAAGTACTTTATGCTCTTGATTGATGATTACTCTAGGATTACATGGGTTACTTTTCTTAGAAAGAAAGCTCGGGCTCTTGATAGATTCAAGGTATTTAAGGAAAGAGTAGAAAATTAGGAAAACCTAAAAATAAAATGTTTAAGGTTTAATATAGGTGGAGAATTTACTTCTAGTGAGTTTAATGTATTCTATGAAGAACATGGCATAAAGAGACATTATTCTACTCCTAGAACTCTTCAGTAGAATGGATTTGTGGAAAGGAAGAGCTGGACTATTCAAGAGGCTACTGAAACTATGATGAAACAAGAAATTTTTCCAAATGTGTATTGGAGAGAAGCAATCCACACCGTTGTTTACATTATTAACAAATTTTAGATAAGAGGTAACAACAGTAAGACTCCTTATGAGTTATGAACTAGTAAGACTCCTAATATAAAATAATTTAAAGTATTTGGAAGCAAATGTTACATTAAAAGAGATGATGAAAATCTTGGAAAGTTTTATGTTATATGTGATGAAGGATTTTTCCTTGGATATTCAAGCAACAACAAGGCATATAGACGCTTTAATAAAAGACTAAGGAAAATAATTAAAAGTGCTAATGTAAAGGTTGATGAAGCTATGTATAGACCAGTTGAAATAAATGAAGTTGAACTTGATGATCCCATTTGTGGGCAAGTACAAGAAGAAGAAAATAAACATAAAGAAAAAAGTGATGAAGAATAGATTCTGGAACTTGCACCTAAGAATCCTAAATATGTATAGAGAAATCATCTAGAGGAATAGATAATTGGAGACATGAGTGAAGGTGTAAAGATAAGAAGCAAATTGGTTGAGGTAAACTTGTGTTTACTTTCTACGATAGAACCTAAGACAATAAGTGAGGCATGTAATGATGAAAGTTGGGTTAAAGAAATGAAAGAGGAACTATAGCAGATAGAGAAGAATGAAACACAAGAACTAGTCCCTAGACCTACAAACAAGAATGTAATTGGTTCAAAGTGGGTATTCAGGAATAAGTTGAATGAAGATGGTGAAGTGGTAAGGAATAAAGCAAGACTTGTATCTAAAGGATATTCACAGGTTGAAGGAATAGATTTCGAAGAAACTTTTGCACTAATAGAAATAATGGAGACCATTTGGATGTTCTTGGCATTTTTTAGCTCATAATGACTTCAAAGTGTATCAGATGGATGTGAAGTCTACATTTATGAATGTATAACCAGAAGAAGAAGTATATATGGAGCAACCAGAAGGTTTTCAACTATCTGACAAATCAGACATGGTTTGCAAGTTAAAGAAGGCACTATATGGACTTAAATAGACTCCCAAAGCTTGGTATGCAAGGTTGGATAGATACTTGACAAAGAAAGGATTTAGAAAAGGGTTTGTAGATAGCAATATTTACTTCAAAGTTGAGAAAAGTAAAATTCTGATAGTTGTGGTATATGTTGATGACATTATCTTTGGTGGAAATGAAGGAATGTGTAAGAAATTTGTAGAAGAGATGAAAAAATAATTTTAAATGTCTATGATTGGTGAGTTGAATTTATTCCTTGGAATTCAAGTAAATCAAACTGATAGGGGGATATTCATTTTGCAATCTAAGTATGTTAAGGAATTGTTAAAGAATTTTGGAATGGATGACTCCAAATCAGTTTGTACCCCTATGGTAAATGGATGCAAGCTAATTAAGGATGATGATTCTTCTAAAGTTGATTAGAGCATGTATAGTTCTATATGATTGGTGGATTGTTGTATCTTACTGCGACTAGACCGGATATCATGCATGCAATATTTTTAGTTGCAATATTTTAAGCAGAACCTAAGGAAGCACATGGTACATATGTGAAGAGGATATTTAGATATATTAAGGGAACTTCAGACCATGGGCTATGGTATATGAAGGATAATTATTTCACATTGAATTCCTACATTGATGTAGATTGGGCTGGTTGTGTGGATGATTGAAAGAGTACAAGTGGAAGTTAATTCTTCCTTGGAGAAAGATTAGTTTCATGGTTGAGTAAGAAACAAGATTCAGTTTCTTTATCCACTGTAGAAGAAAAGTGTATTGCAGTAGCATCCTACTATACACAACTACTTTGGATGAAGAAAACCTTGAAGGAAATAGGTGTGGTGAGTGATAAACCTATCTCTATATTCTATTACAATACAAGTGCTATAAAAATCTCAAAGAATCTAGTGGTGCATTCTAGGAAAAAGAAAACATCTATTAGGTATCACTTCTTAAGGGAGAAGGTGTTGAAGAAATAAGTTAGACTTGAATATGTACTTACCAAGGAACAATTTGTTGACATATTCACTAAGGCCCTTCTAAAAGACACCTTTGAGTATCTCAGGGGGAAGTTAGGGGTTACTACCCCTCCTTCTTTGAACTAAATGCACATGGAGGTGCATCAATCTAGTGGATTCACAAACTCTTTGATTTGGACTGATGATTAAGGTCTACTCCTCGGGGGGAGTAGATAAGTGCATTGTTGCAGTATGTGATGTGGGTGCACTCCTAAAGGGGAGTGAACAGAGCTTTATATGGCAAGAGTTTTTATGCAAAATTTCCTTTTCCATTGATGTCAAAGGGGGAGAGAAAGTCATGTGAAAATTTTATTCTTGTGAAATTTGTCATCTCTGGAGATTGTGTATGTTGTCCTTGATGGTTTTTCACATCATGTGTTGCCATCAATGATAAAGGGGGAGATTGTTGCAAGTATGGATGTGTTTGGTGGTGGTGGCATTAATGTTGTCATTAATGTCAACATAGTTTAGGTTGATTGCAGATGGTACTTGTATAGTTGAGATATTTTACAAGTGCTTAGAGTACATGGAGCTATATTTATGAAGTTGTAGTTGTGTTTTTGCCGAGTGCTTTTGAGAAAATTTGAGAAATAATGAAAACAGTTTTTAAGTGTGTGTTATGAGTGTGCTTTGATATTGTTCTCTACTTTTATTATGTTTTGATCCTATGCCTGTGTGGATTTTTAGTTATAATCATAAGTTTCAATGAAAATTATATCCTAAGTTTTAGCTTCTAGTTCGATGGAGAGTGAACTATATGTTCACCGGTATGTGAACTAGTTTGGCAAAACTATTTGTTTGTGGATTGAAAGAATTTTTTTGGCTATGTAGTCTTCTGTTTTTTGGTATTAGATCTTGTGGATTTGGGAAATGTTTCTTTTTGATGATTTCTATGTTTTGATAAATGTTCTTGTGATTTGGTGCTTTGAAAGACCTACTCCAGAGCTCTTGTGTGTTGTTGGTTGGCTCAGTTGGACTGTTGAATAATTTTTTGTGAATGAAGTTTGTTGCAATTGTTGTGGATGTACTTGAATTACTCTTAGAGATGGTAATGTTTTTGGTGAAATGTGTTAAGTGATCCATGTGTGATAATCTTGTTGGAGATGCATGTACTTCAAAGATCATTGGCGTTTTTATTAGGTTTGGTCGACCTGGTGTCTACATGTTACATTAAGTTTTTACATCGAATTAAGGAAGTGTGTGATTAATGTAAGATATGTTTTGGGTCCTAAATTAAATATGTAATTGGTTCTCTCTCATTCTTATCCACCATGGGAATGTTGAGTAGCCAACCTAATTTGAATTTGTATTTTTAAGAATTTTTAGCCGACCTTGGAGAATGTTTCAAGGGTTGAAGATAGTATAAGAGCAAATCAAGTTGTTGCAAATTGATCATCCATCCATCCACAAATAAGGAAAGCAAGTGAAGTATGGAAACAAGTGCAAAATGTAGAGTGTGCAAGAGCGAATTGAGGTAGTAGTACTTATATGTGTTAGATTCCTGAAAGCAAAGAGTTGATGGTGTCCACAATCTTCTGATCAAGTTTCGAATGTGTGGAACCTTTGTGGTGGATCTTCATTTATATTTTTCTTTTTGTGTAGGTAGTGAGCCTCCTTTTGGATAGTGATTCCTTTGTTGGTAGTGAGCATTTTAATCTGGGCAATGAACCTTTGTATCTAGTAATGCATTATTACTATATTGTGAGCTAATCATCACTGTGGCTTTTCCCTCATTGGGTTTTCCACATAAATCTGGTGTCTCTGGTGTTTTTTTTTTGTTTTTTCATTTCATGTTTACAGTTAATAATAGACTAGATTAAAGTGGAATTGATTAAGGTTAAAAGTTAAGTGATTTGATACAACTGATTCACCCCCCTCTAAGTTTTCTTGTACATTTCAACACATAGTGATCTCATGTCATTCCCAACTCCTTCTTTTTCAGGGGCTAAGTATGTGCTCACATTCATTGATGATTTTTCCTGACGAACATGGGTGTATTATCTGAAGCTCAAGAGTGAATTTCTCACCAACTTCAAGACCTTCAAAAATATTTGTGGAGAAGCAATTAGGTTTTTCTCTTCAATAGATACACACAAATAATGGGGGGCATATGCCAATCAAGAATTTCAAGATTTTTGCAGTGAGCATGGTTTTCTTCATCAACAAATAATTCCTTATACTCCTTAATAGAATAGTGTGATGGAGAGAAAGAACAAGACTCTTAAGGAAATGACCAATTGTATGATTCGGTCTAGATCCATGGCTCCAACATTTTGGGCTGAAGCTATCAATTGTTCCAACTATATTTAAAATTGTATGCCCCACAAGGCAATACGAAATATGACCCCTAAGGAGACTTGGTCTCACCACAAGCCTAATGTATCCTTCTTTAGAGTATTTGGTAGTGAGGCTTGTGCATTCATTTCAGATGGTCGGCATAAACCCATGGAGAAGAAGAGTTAGTGATACATCTTTATTGATTATTGTGAGGATGTGAAGGCATACAGATTGTTTGATCCTGGGACATGAGAGGTTCATTTCTAGAATGATGTTTAGTTATTTGAGTCCTTCACCTAGACAGATCCTCCTTCGACTTCTTTTTCATCACAACCTATTCAATCTTTTTCAGCTGATGATGTTTTTCTACATGAGGAATATTTTGATGATGGTCTTGATTTACCTCTTCCTGATTCACCCACTAGGCCAAGATGGGTGCGAGTTACTCTTGAGGAGGCTTGTCCTCTTGTTGGTGATTCTAGAGACATTCACGACACTTATTCTCATACTTCAGGAATCACTTTTTTGAGTTATGCAATTTTAGATGATCCTTAGAATTTTTTAGATGCTTCAAGTATGCTAGAGTGGGATAGTGCTATGGATGATGAGTATTATTCTTTGATGAATAATCATACTTGGGATCTTGTGCCTCTTCCTAAGGGAAGAAATTTGGTTTGGTGCAAGTGGGTGTATCATAACAAGTATGTAGCAGATGGTTCCATTGACAAGTACAAGGCTTGTCTTGTTGCAAAGGGGTTCTCTCAAGTTGAAGTATTTAACTATTCTAAGACATTTTCTCATGTTTCCAAGATGGATTCTATTCACCTTGTCCTTGCTATAGTTGCATCACAAGGATGGTTTGTATATCAGATGGATGTGAAGAGTGCTTTCTTGCATGGGGATTTTCATGAGGAGATTTATATGGAGCAACCACCAGGTTTTGTGTAGGATTCTTCACTCATTTACAGGCTTTGATGTTCATTGTATGGTCTCAAATAGGCCCCTCGGGCTTGGTATGAGAATATGGATAGTTTCTTTCTTGATTCTAGATACACTCATTGCCATTCTAATCCCATGATTTATACGAAGAGACATGGAGAGGATCTACTCATAGTTGTGCTCTATGTGGATGATTTGATTCTCTCATGGAGTTCTACTTCCATGATCTAGAGTACACAACAAGAATTGATGGAGCAATTTGATATGACCGACCTTGGTATTTTTCATTACTTCCTTGGTCTTTAGGTTCATCAAATTTCAGAGGAGATATTCATTTTCTAGCAAAAGTATGCTCTTGATTTTCTTTAGAGGTTTGGAATGGCTTATTGCAAGCCTAACTCCACTCCACTTTAGTTAGGTGTTGTACTATCTACCAGTTGCACTACTCCTACAATCGATCCTACCTTGTATTGGTAGTTGGTTGGCATTATTTTGTACTTGACACATAGTCATCCTGATATTTCCTTTACGGTTGGACTTGTCTCTCACTTCTCACTAGAGCCTCATGAGTCATTGGAAGGCTTCCAAACGTATCTTGAGATACAATCAGGGCACTACTCATTTCAAAACTCATCACACATCAAGTGCATCTCAGATTGTGGGCTTCACTGACTCAGATTGGACTGGTGATGTTATTGATTGGAAGTCTACTTTTGGCTTTGTCTTTTGCCTTGTTTTTGGTCCGATTGTATGGTCATGAAAGAAGTAGAATTTTATTGCATTATCATCAACAAAGGTTGAGTATCAAGGTGTAGTTTTGGCTAGTTAGGAGATTTTATGGCTTCATCAGTTGATGACTAGGTTTATATTTCCTTCCACTCAAATCACATCAAAAACACATTTATTTAAAAGCTAACTACAAATAAAACCTATTACTAATAATTTTATCTAAACATCCTTTCCATGGTCCCTTGTTATCCTAGATGAAAGAAAACCTATTACTAATAATTTTAGTTGGTTCTCTACCTTACACTTCTACAAATTCATTAAAACCGTAGATATTTTATCTTTGAAAACTAGAGATTGGATTCCTTATTCTTGATTGAAACCTACTTTACATTGCATAGTGTGAGAATATTTATCTTAGATAAGATCCAAGAGTTTAATTCTTTATTTTTAATTTTTCATGATTGGATTTTATCCTCCATAGAGGCCATGGTGAAATTGGTTGGCTTGGTTATGTAGAAATCCCCTCATCAAATACAATCCAACAAATATTTACAAATGGCTCAACCCATATAAGACTTAACAATTTACTACAACTTTAATGAAAAATTGATACATATCATGACCTACTTTATGCTATATGGAAATCATATTTGTATCCTAATATGTTATGTTTTCATAATTAATATTGCATGGAATACTAGCGACTAGATAAAACATTTGACATCTTGATTGATTTAGCTAGCATGTATATCTTCATTAACCAAGAGAAGTCATGAGATCTGAATTTATTTGTTTGATAGGTAAAAGAGTTTGGTTTTCAAATTACTAAAACACAATACAACGTTTTTTAAGTTCCATCAAATTATGTTTTTATTATGTAAATTCTCTAGGATGTATCCATTTTTTTCAAAGATAGTTGGTGGTATGTTGTTGTCACACTAGATTATAAGGTTATAGAACCCTTACTACTTAACATTAACCTCGATTCCAAATGTTTGTATGAGGAAAATTTTGGTTTGGCATAGGTAGGCGCTAAATTAGGTGCACTTTACACCACATTTGGTGCCCCGAAGAGATTACTTTTAGGGTTGAAATTCAGTGCTAAAGTCGGCATTAACAATGATGACTATAGCACCGACTAATAAATAAAAAATAGAAAATTAAAAATTCCTGCCTGCATTAAAACATACCACACAACAACAAAAAGACAAAACAAAACTTTCATACCAAAAAATTGACGAAAATAATTTTCCATAGATCACCCTCATTTTTTGTTTGAGTTGTTTTTTGTGTGTTAGGTTGGTCTTTTTGTTGATCTTTTAGTCTTCATTCTTCTTGTGTCTTTCCATTATTTGGTCGCCTAGTTTTATTTTGTTTCTAGATACATATCATATGATAGATGGTTTTTACAGTATGTTTGGTCACTCAGTTTATTATTTTGCGAGATACAAAGTAGAGGATAGATGGATAGAAATCAAACCTTGATTTTTCTTGAAACATGAAAACTAGGTATGTTTTGCCTTTTGGTTCAATTTGAATCCATATAAAGATATTTAAATAGAATTTTTACTGATAGATTTGTACAAAAGGGATGCCATCTAGTAGATAATGGTTGAGCTTCGATTGATTTGGGTTATTTGGTGGTCTTGTTTTTAAATTATTCATTCCATCACAAGGTTTGAACTCTCAGGAAATATCGCATAGGAATTTAAATCCATAAAGAGAGTAATTCAAGGTAAAGATTGCTCATTAATCTCCTATTTCTTTTAAATCACCCTTTTCTTTAATTTCTTTGATTGGTGGCTTTCTTTCATACCACAAAACAGAACTTCCATACCACAAACTAGATGAAAACTTTCATACTTGACAGTGTGTACTTTGTTTTCCTCCATAGACTGGACGAAAATAATTTTCCCTAGGACGCCTCAAATGTCAAGCAATAGAGGGAAGGGATAAAAGGGAGAAAAATCTATCCATAATGAGGTAATTCATTGCCAATTTATAGATTTGTAAAGGTTTCCATTATTTCTTTCATTTTTACTTTTTAGTTTTTTATTTCTAAATTTAAAAGAAGAAATTTATTATATATATATAGGGACATGAGATTGACAAAGATAAAGAGGCATTGGCTTCCATATTGGGGATATAGGAAGTGAACAAATTGGATGGTGTGGACTTGAAAATTCTTTCCAGATACATAGAAAAACAATCTAGTAAATTCCCTTAAACATTGCAACTAAATCAACTGTGTCAAAGGGAATCAATTGATTCCCCAACCAGTCTTGGATCGAGAAAAATATCAAGGAGGAAATTAATAACAATAAAATTTAAGAATGTGGAACAAGGATTAAAGACTTCCAATATCCCAACCACTTCTGGGACACAAACTTCTTCCACCATGCTCCGTTTTGCATCTTGCATTGATATCTATGATACCAAGATAGAATACGATGTGGTTTCAGGGGAAGTCTAAATGAAAAATGCTAGAAAAAGTTTTGTGAATAGGTTGAAGGAATCATGACTTCAACATTCAGAGACCATATACATTTTCCATTCTCAAAGATACCCATCCACCTATAAAAAACATTTATCCATGACATGGAGATTGAATTTGGCACAAGTTGGTTTGTAAAGAAGATAAAGCTATGAATATCAAAACTACAAGAGATTTTAGTGCAATCAAACAAAGAAGATAAAAAATCCGCCGAGCTAAAGCTCAAAAAAAGGCCAATTGATGTAAGTGTGAAAGTATGAAAATATATTGTAAAAGCATATGAGATGTATGATGCACGAAGGAAGTATGGTGGTGAGAGTATGTAGGTATTTGAATTTTCTCATAAGATTATATCAAATTTATTAAAAAAAGTTAATTTTATTTGTGCATAGTTAAATTGAATTAGTATATGTTTTAGGACAAGGCCTCCAAGGCTAGGCTTGAAAAACTTTGTGACACGCATCACGGTGGCCAAAAAGTTTACAAGCCTTGATCTATATATTTGTAAGTATATTTAATATGTCAAATGATATTTCTTTTATTTCCTAGGAAAAAGTTAATGATTACATATTAATTAGTTTAACTAGTCCATGTGCCATGTTTTGACAAGAGGAGAATATGGCCAACATCCAACGCAATTTGAAAAGGAAATGTTACAAAGCAAAAAGTGGACCGATTTTGTAATATGGATGGAGAACGAGGTATCAATAGTTGACTTTCAATAAATTAGTTGGATATTGTTGTGTTAATATGTCAATTTTCATTTCTTGTGTTGAGTTGTTTATTATTGCTTAGGATGAGTTCTAAAGTGCTTCTCTATTGGCCCTAGATCCCACTCAATTATCCCATTATTTCATGTTGAGGAAAAAAATATTGTTTCCCTTAAAGGGAAGTGGGTGACATTCATGCCTTATTTTCATTGCATCTTTTAATTAGTGACCATGGTCTTTTAGTATCTCTTAAGTTTCCTCATTCAAGTTATGAGTTGTATCACTTGAGTAACTTAGTCCCATGCTGATTTGATTTATCTTATTTTCTCTCAAACATGGTATCTCAAGGAGTGATTCCTTGAATTCATGTTTTCATTCTACTAAGTGATCCACATGCATCTTTTCCATCCTTCCTCACGATGCTACCATTATTTTAACATGTAAGAATTTTTTGATGCATCTTGGTAGGCATCCTATAGATCTAACACATCCTTGTAGAACTCCTTTTTCACCAAGGTCAAGTCATCATGGATTTATAATGCATATTCCATGAAATAATATATTGCATACCTTGCAGCCTTGTAGTATTCCATTTGATGTTTCAAGTGCTCAATTTCCTTTTTATGCCCTTCCATTTATCATGTCATTTTAAGGATGTTTAATTCATTTTCTTGTGTTGTAGTGACCCTAGTTTTAGCCTTAGCCACTAGATCCATATCATCTAAATCCATTGCCATTGCTTCCATGGCTTCATTACATCTCAAGAGTATAGTACGACATGAAACTTCTTGATCAACAACATGTCAGGTACATGCTTGGGAAAATTATGGGGTGCCTTTGCGGTGCCATAGATCTTCCTATATGTTAACATCTCAAATAGGGAGTAATATTTTAGGTTATCTAATATTTTGATCATGTCTTTAAATAGCCTAGGGAACCTTTTATCAAATAATAGATCATGCAAGGGAGCAAAGAATCGGTCACAAATTTTCTCATATTTGGATGAATATTTGTGCTCCCATCGGTCCTAGCAATAAACATGGGAAAAAAAACATGGGATGCTCCATGTCCAATTCATCCCCATAGAATTTATTAGTTGGACATATAATATAACACAAGTAAGAGGTTGTATAGAATCTTGGCTTTGTACCTACTGGAGGAGACTCGACTCTCGTTATTTTATTGAACAAAGTGAGTGAAAAAACAACTACCTGCTTTAAAATTGGCCCTTCTTTAAGAAACACATGTAGCAATGAGACTTAGGATTCTTAAAAATGAGAAGCATCCTTCTCCCCATACAACTTGCTAACTAGGGACACTATGTTTTTTGTTAAACCCTTGAGGCTGATGGAAGGGTACCATTTAATGTTCCTAGAAATTAATTATCTAACTCCTCCTCTTGAGGTTTAGGCTATGTTTTAGGGTTGAAAACTAGGCACTTTTGTTGTAACATCCACTTCTAGGACCCATGGGTGATGTGTCACAGGGCCTTGAACCACCAGATAGTTCTTAAAGAAAGAGTGTTTGGTGTAAAATCTAAACCTAAGTCATATAGAGAGAGAGGGTGGCACTAGAATCCAAGCACCAAAAACCATAAAATATTCCTCTCATGCATGAACATGTATGCTCAAATTCTAGATCAACCCCACACCTATGGAAGATGAAGGACCACTCCACATAGAAAAGTAATAAATTATCTCCCATGGGTCAAGTAGGCCAAATAATCCATGTATGAACCAATTAAAAACCTCCATGATGCCTCAACATATGTGCAGGGATGATATTTCATCTCTATCATGCCTCAAAATATATGCCAATTCCAAATCAAGTCCCACATGTGGTGTTGAGAATGAAGGGAAAAGAATGCGGATCTACTGACCCAATAGTGCAGAATACATTCCCTTAACACCTTTACTTTAGGGGAGAGAAGCAAAAATGAAAAACTAACAGTTTCAAAAACTTATAGAGATGCATACAACCATGGCAATGAGAAACCAGAAAGATAAGCAAACAAAGATGACACTGTATTTATATGGGAAAACCCTTTCAGGTAAAAAACCCACCACACAAAGTCAAATCTATTGTATTACAGTAATGAATCGATTACATACAATATCCAGACTTGTTTGTTCAACTCACAATCACCCAGAGAGTTTCAAATTCACTGTTACAATGTTTTTACAACATACAGTTCAAAACCCTCCTTAAGAACTCATGTCCTTCTGTTTTTCAGCTCGCAACTTCAAACTTTCTCTACAACTTACAACTCAACTCTTGGCTTGTCTAACTTATGAGAAATGACATATCTCTCATCCATATGTAACCGATTCAGAAGAGCAATGAAGTCCATCCTCAAACTGCGCAACTGGTCGGATCTGATAGATTTCCTACAATGAGCCGACTTTGCATTCAAAGCCATTACTCAAAATGGTTGAGCTCGCCACCCTTCGTTGACAAATACAACTACCACAATAACTATCTTGGTATCCCTCCAATCACTATTCAACCAAGTGCCACGCATCTAAGACCCATCAACAATCGCAACTGACAGAGCAACCAAAATGGTCAAACAAACATCGAGCATGACCAAGACATCAAGTCATTTCTAACACTGCCAGAGCCGAAGTCGAAATAGGACTCCACCGAAAATACATAATGCCGGAGTCAGAGTCAGAGACGAAACTAGAGTCAAAACATGACCCTACCAAAATTTTGGGTTTAGGAACCATTTCAGTTCTGCATTCGCCCACGACAAAGGGGAACTCATTGGAAATAGTTCTGACCGGGGTAAGTCAACCCGGGGTCAAACCAAGATGGGAACACAAAAGACCGGAGTCGGAACAAGAACAAAAAACAAGACTTCACCAAAAAAGTCCAAGATCAGGAACCAATCTGGTTCCGATTCTGCCTCCGCCAACTACAAGAAACAACAATCCAGAACTAGGACAAGGCAGAGGAAAACACCCTGAGGAGAATCCAAACATCCAAAGTAACTAGATCGTAAAAGTAGGAGTCGGACCCGGAGTCAGAACAAAAACTGAAACAGGAACTTGGCAAACGGACATTGCCAACTTCCAAAACTGGTTCCGCCTCCACCAGAACCTGCGAAATGAAGCGAGAAGAAACATACGATAAGAGGCGAAATCGGAGCAGGAACAAGAACCAAAAACTAGAACTTAGGCAAACAGAACAATGCCAAATTCCATCCCAGTTCCACCTCTGCTAGAACTTTGCACACAACACAAAATCACCAAGGCATGAAAATGAGGACTTCAAGTTAGAGGTTGAGACATAATTTCTCAACAATCTCCCACTTGGTGAACACTTCCAGCTTCCTCAAAACATCAAACCTTACTATCTATCATAGGCCCCAAGGCCCATCGATTCTGTGCACCATCTAAATTTGTATGTGCTAACCGGCTTTGTCAAGGCATCTAGAACATTCTTCAAGGTGTCAACCTTATCCATACTGACCTTGCCATCTTCAACCATATCCCTCACGAAGTGATATTGCACATCTATGTGCTTGGTCCTGGCATGGAAGGTCATATTCTTTGCCAAAGAAATGGTACTTTGACTATCACAGTAGATTGAAATATGCTTAGCATTAAATCCAATGTCTAAACACAAACGCCTCAGCCACACTGCCTCCTTGCAAACATGAGTTGCTGCCATGTACTCTGTCTCTATCGTGGATAAAGAAACTACAGCTTGTCGCTTGCTCATCCAGCAAATTGTTCCACCATTAAGCATGAAAGTGTATCCACTGGTGGATCTTCTGCTATCAATGTCCCTTGCCCAATCAGAGTCAACATATCCTTGAATGCAAAGATCCCTTTATGATGCAACCATATTGCCATGGTAACACAAAGCATAATCTGAAGTACCCTTCAAATACCTGAACACTCTCTTTACAACATCCCAATGTGATCTCCCTGGATTTGCCATAAAACGGCTTAGAACTCCCACTACTTGGGCAATGTCTGGTCTTGTACAAACCATAGCATACATCAAACTACCCACTGCACTTGCATAAGGCACACTGGTCATGTCCTCCATCTCAGTAGCATACTTTGGACAGTCTTCAGTAGATAGTTTCAATCCTTGCATAATTGGAACAACTAGCTGCTTGCAATTAGTCATGTTGAACCTTTCTAGAATAGTTTTCACATACTTACTTTGATTGAGCCAAAGCTTTCTGCTTGTTCTATCCCTAGTTATCTCCATCCCAAGAATGTACCTTGCTGCTCCAAGATCTTTCATTTCGAACTTAGTAGACAACTGAGTTTTAAGATCAGAAATCATTGCCTTGCTATTACCAATGAATAACATGTCATCCACATATAGAGTAATAACAAGCACACGATCATTCTCACATTTATAATAAATGCAATGATCATATTTTGATCTAACAAACCTAATTGACAACACAAATGTGTCAAATTTTTGGTACCACATTCTAAGAGATTGCTTTAGACCATAGAGAGATTTATTTAACTTGCAAACCAGATTTTGTTTGCCTCTTTCAACAAAATGCTTGGGCTGGGACATGTAGATTTCTTCTTCTAGCTTACCATGGAGAAATTTTGTCTTCACATCCATCTGCTCAATTTCATAGTCATACACAGTTGCCAATGACAACAAAAATCTGATGGATGTCAGCTTTGCTACAGGAGAAAAGATCTCTTCATAATCAATTCCCTCAACTTGGGAAAAACCCTTTGCAACCAGTCATGCCTTATACTTCTCCACACTACCATCAAAGCTTGTCTTCCTTTTGAATATCCACTTGCAGCCAACAGGCTTTTTCCCTTTAGGCAGTGGTACCAACTTCCAGGTATCATTCTTTTTTAAGGAATCCATCTCCTCATTCATGGCTTCCAACCAAGACTTTGAATCAGCCATGCTGATTGCTTCTTTCATAGTCCTAGGCTCATCAGTGCTGGTAAATAAGGCATAAGCACAATTTGAATCTAACATAGAGAAACCATACCTTTCTAGTTGCCTTCTTTCTCGTGTAGATCTCCTTAGAGGCTGAGGTTGTTCTTCATCATTAGAACTTCCAGAGCTACTTAAGCTCTCCTCAATCTTAGGTACACCATGTAGCTCTTCCCTTTCTGGAGTTTGGGGAATCTCAACTGCATCCTTCTTCTTGTCACTCTGATTTGTCTCAAGCTGTTGATCACTTACTAGAGGTTTCAGCTCACGAAATATCACGCTTCTGCTATACAAAACCTTCTCAATAATAGGGTTCCAAAGCTTGTATCCTTTCACACCAAATCCATAGCCGATGATAATACATTTCACAGCCTTATTATCCAACTTTGATTTCTTTTCATCTGGCACATGAACATATGCCTCATAGCCAAATAGCCGAACATGCCTTAATGAGGGTTTCTTACCTGACCATGCTTCCAAAGGTGTCTTATCAACAAGCGTTGAACAAGGAGATCTATTAATCAAATAACATGTTGTAGCAACAGCCTCAACCCAGAACCTCTACTCTAGACTAGCACCACTCAGCATACTCCTTGCCTTTTCCATCAGTGTCCTGTTCAACCTTTCAATAACTCCATTTTGCTGTGGAGTGTAGGGGGTTGTCTTATGCCTTTTAATTCCATGATCAGTGCAGTACCTTTCAAAATCTGCAGAACAAAACTCACCTCCATTTTCTATCCTTAAACACTTTATTTTCCTTCTAGTCTGATTTTCTACCAAAGATTTGAACTCTTTAAACTGACTGAACACTTCTAATTTACTTTTAAGAAAGTATACAAATGCCCTTCTCGAATAGTCGTCAATAAAAGAAACATAATATCTAGACTTTTAACGAAGGAACATTAACTGGACCAAACACATCAGAATGAACATAATCCAGTATACCAGAAGATTTGTGAGGACTAGAGGAGAAAGAAACACAATGTTGCTTTCCATAGATACAATGTTCACATAAATCGAACTCAAGGTTACAATCATCAAGCCCTTCTACAAGGTTTTTGTTCTTCAAGGTTTTTAAACCTTTCTCACCAATGTGACCAGGTCTATGATTCCATAACATAGTCTTCTCTATTAGGAGTTTTACCTCCAAAGCATTTGCAGATAGTGAAGAGTCTTCATCTTTCTCTATAGGTGCAGAATTACATGACTTTATAGAGGCACTATTACAAAGAACAGGTCATGCATCTAGCTTGTACACAGTGCCAGTACGAACACCCTTAGCTAACACCATTGCACCTCTAGCCATTTTACATCCCTTACTAGAAAAAGAAACTTCTACACCAGCATCATTTAACTTACTAACAGAAAGAAGATTTCGAGCCAAACCTAGGATGTGAAGAACACCACCAATTCCTTTGACTCTCCCATCAGGAAACTGAATTCTGACCCTTCCTCTGCCAACAATCTCCAGTGTTGAATCACTTGCCAAGTATACCTTTCCACCATCATACTTCTCATACTTTGAGAACCAATCTCTATTGGATGTCATGTGAAAGGAGGCACCTGAATCAACTAACCAAACATCATCTAATGCCTGAGTTGTCAAGGCTGCTGCAATGAAGGCATCTGCATCACTTTGAGAAGATTCGTTGTTAGAAGCATTCTTCTTCTTCTTCTCCTTGCAGTCCTTCCTGATATGACCCAGTTGCCCACAGTTCCAACACTTCACCTTGAAAGTTTTACCAGGAGACTTTGATCTCCCTTTAGACTTGGATTTTGACTTGTTGTCTTTCTTCTTGCCTTTCTCCTTTGTTCTACCTCGAACAGAAAGAGCATCTTTGGCCATCTCAGAAGATTTCCTCTGCATTTCTTCAGACAGAAGCGAAGCAACCACATCATCAGTCTTGAAAGCAGTGGTTGTGCTTCCAATAGCCACCACAAGATGATCCCAGCTATCAGGTAATGAACACAACAGGAGCATGCAACGATCCTCCTCCTCAATCTTTACACCTATAGATGCCAGCTAAGTAACACTCATATTAAACGAGTTCAGATGGTCTACAACAGATGCACCTTCATCCATCTTCAAGGAGTACAACTTCTTTCTCAGGAACAACTTATTTACCAGGAACTTTCCTTGGTAAATATCACCAAGCTTCTTCCATAAAGCAGTTGCAGACGTTTCCTCATGAACATTCAGGAGCAGAGAATCGGCTAGACTCAGTCTTATCAATCCTCTTGTTTTTCTATCAGCAAGATCCCAAGTTTCTTGGGTCGTAGTTTATGGCTTAGTTCTAGACACTGCAATCCAGAGGTCTCTATCCACAAGCAAGTCTTCTATCTTGAGTTTCCATAACTCAAAGTTGTTGCCATTAAACTTATCAATAACTATTCTACCAGATGTACTCGCCATCTCACAACAGAAACAAGTTTAACAATGCAAGTCTCCCACTGAAATAGTATTAGTCTAAAAAACTAATTCACCCTAACAAGGATAACACGAATTGGCCAAGCTTTGATACCACTTTGAAGGGGAAAAAATGTGAATCTATTGACCCAACAGTGTGGAATACATTCCCTTAACACCTTTGCTTTAGGGGAGAGAAGCAAAAATGAAAAACTAACAGTTTCAAAAACTTATAGAGATGCATACAACTATGGCAATGAGAAAACAGAAAGATAAGCAAACAAAGATGACATAGTATTTACGTGGGAAAACCCTTTCAGGTAAAAAACCCACCACACAAAGTCAAATCTATTATATTATAGTAATGAATCGATTGCATACAATATCCAGACTTCTTTATTCAGCTCACAATCACCCTGAGAGTTTCAGATTCACTGTTACAATGTTTTTACAACATACAGTTCAAAACCCTCCTCAAGAACTCATGTCCTTCTATTCTTCAGCTCACAACTTCAAACTTGCTTTGCAACTTATGACTCAACTCTTGGCTTGTCTAACTTATGAGAAATGACATATGTCTCATCCATATGTAACTGACTCAGAAGAGCAATGAATTCCATCCTGAAATCATGCAACTGGTTGGATCTGACAGATTTCCTACAATGAGCCGACTTTGCATTCAAAGCCATTACTCAAAACGGTTGAGCTCGCCACCCTTCGTTGAAAAATGCAACTGTAACAATAACTATCTTGGTATCCATCCTATCACTATTCAACCAAGTGCCATGCATCCAGGACCCATCAGCAATCACAATTGACAGAGCAACCAAAATGGTCAAACAGACATCAAGCACGACCAAGACATCAAGTCATTTCTAACACTGCCAGAGGCAGAGTCGAAATAGGAGTCGAAACAGGACTCCACCGAAAATACTTAAAGCCAGAGTCGGAGTCGGAGATAGAACTAGAGTCAAAACATGACCCTATCGAAATTTCAGGTTCAGGAACCATTTCAGTTCCGCGTCCACCCATGACAAAGGGGAACTCATCAGAAACAGTTCTAACCGAGGTATGTCAACTCGGGGTCAAACCAAGATGGGAACACAAAAGATCGGAGTCAGAGATAGAGTCGGAGACGGAGTCGGAACAGGAACAAAAAATAAGACTTCACCAAAAAATTCTAAGATCAGGAACCAATCGGGTTCTGGTTCCGCCTCCGCCAGCTACAAAAAACAACAATCTAGAACCAGGACAAGGCGGAGGAAAACACCTCGAGGAGAATCCAAACATCCAGAGGAACTAGATCGTAAAAGAAGGAGTCGGACCCGGAGTTAGAACATAAACTAAAATAGGAACCTGGCAAATGGACATTGCCAACTTCCAAAACTAGTTCTGCCTTCACCAGAACCTACAAAACGAAGCGAGAAGAAACAGACGGTAGGAAGCGGAGTGGAAGCAGGAATGAGAACTGAAACCCGGAACTTAGGAAAACAGAACAATGCCAAGTTCCATCCTGGTTCCACCTCTGCCAGAACTTTGCACACAACACAAAATCACCAAGGCATGAAAACAAGGACTTGAAGCTGGAAGTTGAGACATAATTTCTCAATAGAGAAGGTTGATCTCTATCAAAAAGTGATGAATGAACATGTGTGAGCCAATGGAAACCAAGTGCTCCATGAGCTAATCACATATAATTTGTAGTAGAAACTTATACATAATATGTCAATGTATTAAGAAAATAGGCATCACAATATATCACCATGGATCTTATAATGACTCTATCATTCATAAAAAATAGTAAATCACATTCATTGTATACATCAACATTTAGAGCAGAATATAGCGACTGCAAGCACAAACATGAGAGGGAATGAACTGATACTAAAAAATTTAGGAATTATTTGAGATAAAACATAGGCCTTTCAACACTTCTATATTAAATTATATATAGCTATCAAATACACCTTCTAAATAATAGAGTCTAAGTGTAACAAAGTAGTATGGAACCCCTTGTCTTTGAATTTATATAGTTTATATAGATAATTAAAAACTTTGAGCCATTATTCGCTGATCAAACTAACTTTATGCTCTAATCAAAATCAAACATAAATATTTGAAACTATTGCAAAGATTATGGTTTGTTTGTTGGAACTGCTACAAGATATTTGGAATGTTGCTCAAAAATTGGTGGACAGTTGCATAGAATAAGGTTTGTTGCTTATCTTCCAAAAGGTAGGCGAATCTTCATTCCATATTTAATAATGTTGGCCCATCAAGAAGCACTTGGTAAATTATAACCTATCATTTAACTAGTTGAAAACTCAAGGTCATTATATTAAGCATATGAAATTAATGGAGGGAAGTAGTGCACTAATAATTTGAACTTAGTTAAGAGATCAAAGTCATCTTTCAACGTATCTACTATAAACTACCCCTTCAATGATTTTTTGAGATCTTCAAATATGGAGTCTTCACTTTTTCATTTGGCTAGTAATTCCAAATATTAATTTTGAGGAATCAAATACTAACGATCATCCCAAAATGATGGAAAATCTTTCTTAAACAGATTAGTGAATCGATCCTTGAAACCTACCACTTTCTTTAGAAGTTCATCTGCCTTATTTTGCACACTTTCCATTATCTGATGCTTTCCAATAAGTCTCTGGGCATCCAATATAATAGCTGACCTATCATTTATCCCCAATTCTTGCAAACCTCCCCTCGAAGTAGCATTCATAGTATTGAATATTTGATTTTCAAGGTCTTTTGGCATATGGATGAGCTCTTCTCTTAAATCTCTACACCTCTGATTACTAGACACTTCCTGTTGGGTCGAAGAAGTAGCCCAAGCTTCTTGCAGATAAATTATTCATGTCATTGTTTGGATTTGAAGTCTCATGTAGGGAACCCAAGGCTTCAAAAATGGTATCCATTTTTGGCACAAAAGCATTTTTTTTTCAAAACAATCTAAGCTCTTTAATATTAGTAATATATAAAAGGACCTTATTGTAATCAAGGCATTCCATTTTTAGAACTAATATTGGTCATGGTTACTTAGTGTAAGAGAGGGGGACCAACCATGTCAAGGCCCTAGGTCATGGAGGACCAACAGTAGCAAGCTACCCTAAATTACCTCAATTTAAAGGAAGTGTTTATGAGCTGTGGGATGGGAATGATGAAGACTATAAGGTCCTTCAATCACTCTACAAACCCAAGATTCTAAAGGAGGCTAGGTGAGTCAATTTTCAAGGTCAACTTTGTGTCTCAGATAGCTCTCTATCAAAGGAAAGAAGCATGGTTCTGTGATGATAGTGTGACACGTTGGTATCTCTCAAGTGCACTAGTGTCTGTATGAGTAGAGAACTAAGGAGACAAGGTTTGACCTCTCAAAAATGAACTAACGGCCTAGTTAATAGTTTCTAAGTGAAAATAACAATACTATAATATAAGAGACATATAAATGGATATGATAAAACAAGTAAATAAACACAAGGGTGACAAGAATGATCTCACATAAAATCTTCTTCACCAGCTTGCTCCAAGATATCTCCACCTACACACAAAAGAGAGAGAAATTGTTGGGGGGCTGTTTACAGGTCTGCCTCAGTCAAACCCCCATTTTGGTGTTTCCACCTCCACAGATAGCCAAGTTTGCAACAATGTAGAAATAATATGATAAAGAAGGAAATACAAGACAAGTACACTAAAACACTACAAAATAGTAATGTGCTAACTCAACCAAGTAATAGAGAAGGAAAGTAGAGAGCTTACTACCTCCACCAAGAGTGCTCAAGGCTAATGGGGGAGAAAATGAGAGGAACTCAAGCCTTTGTTGTAATGTTTTCATCCTACAATTTCTCTATTGAAGTAATGGGGTGATGAAATTGTTTCTATGGAGTGCAAGAATGTGCTTGAATGCTTGAAGTGAATGCTAGATGTATTGTGAAGAGATTGTAGAGCCCCAAAATAGATCAAAGTGAATAAATTTGAAGGAAATATGAAGAAAATGACCATATTTGTGTTGATCAACTGAAGAGGGGCATTACAATTTGACTTCTGATGGGAAGTGTAACACATCAAGAAGTTCCAACTACAAGAATCTGTCAAGGACATAAGCGCGCCACACAGACATATGTGTGCCACATGAATGTTTGTGCATTGTGTGGGCATCCTCGACAATTATTCCCCCACTTACACTCAAAACAGACACCGAGTGGAACCAAGGTAGCGGACATATGTGGAATTAAGCCTCTGAATTTGGTTTTCTAAAGTGGAGAAGGGAAAAAGGGGAATTTGCATTAGGGGTGAAAATGTGTTCTATACATTTTCCCCCACTTTAGCGAGCACGAGTATTGATGAGTGATTCAGTAAAATATGTCAAAAAAGTAATAGAGTTAGAAAAGTATACATGAACCATCGCAGAAGCAGACCATGATCTAGCAAACCTGAGAGTGTAGGATAGGAAGAGGACTCCATAGCTCTATAGAACTATGAAGTTGAAGAAAGAAAGTGCCTTACAAGCCCGTGGACCTGCAAGGAAGGTATCCTCCAAGAACTCTCACATGAAGGAAACCAAGGAAAGTAACTTACAAACCTAAAGACCTACAAGGAAGGTATCCCCCAAGAACTCTCACATGAGGTAGAATAAGAAAAGTGGACTCTGTAGAGTTAAAAAGTGGCAACATGTTTACCCATAGATAGAACATGTTAGGAAGCAACCACATGGGCTAGACACTCACACAGACCATCAAGTTGGAATAATTTCAAAGGGTTCCCTTGGGAACCCTTCAAAAGGAAGTGGGGTCCACTCAAGAGACGCACTATTTGAAAGCGAGGTATAGTTGAGCTACCCCCAAGCTAGACGCAAAGATGTATGATAGGTCTAGTCAGGCTACCCTCAAGATAGACGCAAATATAGGGAACAAGTCTAGTCAGGTTTCCCCCAAGCTAGACATCAAGATGTAAAGGCTTTCAAAGGGGTCCCTTGGGAACCCGATGTGAAAAGAAAGGGTCCACTCAAGGGACACATTGTTCAAAATTTGATTCCTTCTTTCTTGAATCGATTCATCATCAATGAATCCTTTTGAAAGATGTTCACTTCATAAAGGAATTTAAAAGGAAGAATATGCCCCTAGACAAGGGGAAGATCAAAGTTGTTCTTGCTTTAGAGGAAGGAGTCCAAGACCTTTCTTTATGAACCTGTGATGAAGGAAATATGTTTCGTTAGGGTTTCAAGTTTAGAACATAATTCTAAAAAAGAAGTGTGTGAAGATTCTCCAAGAAAATATATTTTTGGCAACAAATGAATTTTTAGAAGATCAACTGATGTAGAGGCAACACTATCACACATGAGAGGGAAAACTCAAGCAAAGAAGAGAGAAATACAATGGTAAAGAAGAAAGAAGAGAGAATACGAACAAAGGGCACAAGGGTAACCTAATATTTTAGGGTTAGAACTACTTATAAATATATATAAGTATAATAATAGTATATAAATGAATTATCATCAACCTCCTACTATATCAGGCCATGTGAGGAATGCACGAGAAGAAAAATTAAAATAAAATAATTAGGTCAACGTGGAAGGGAAGCCTAAATGCTCCCAACACTTTTCATCATCCCCAATTTTCCGAAATTCAATCACAAACATGGAAAAATGATGATACAAATAGATGAAGTTTTACAACAAAAACACCACACCTATATCCAAGCACCAATAGGGGTGATGAGGGTCATCCAAGCACACATAGCATGATTACGGGGGAACACATCATGACACACACACATCTAATATAAAGATAAAGAAGTGGTCTCCCCTAACATTGATCAACCAATAGGACATTAGCCTCATGTTGGTTGTTTTTACTGTAAATGAGGTTTATCTTCTATTCACTCTCTATAAGAAGGATTCCAATGCCAGAAATAAGGGTTGGCAAGTTATATATTTTTTGAGGTCGAGTCTAGGCATAGTTGCAGAGTAGTTGTAAATCCTGATTATTTCAGTGCAAAATGCAATTTAGGTTTTGTGTCATTATGTAGTCAGGTTTTGGGTGTATGAAGGTTTGATGTTTCATAACAGTACTAGCATTTGAGTTATAATGATTCATTTGAAGCTCATGTCTCTCCTTTGTATAAGCATATCATAATTTTGAATAATATAATCAAGGGTTATTGCATTCATCTCACTATTGTGGTGTGTGTGACTTCCATTTTGGCTTTAGTTCAATGAATTAATTAAATGCTTGATTGGAGTTATAGATGGATATGCTTAGTAAGGGATTTGGTAAGAAGTATTGGGTTAGAATATAAATTGATGATGTTGTAAGGCAATTTTTGTCTGAGATTTTACATGCTATGTGTTTGAATCTGTTATGGGATTTTAAATGTTGGTGAACTTGACTCCCCAATGGTATATGGCACTGGTTTAAATCGTATATGTGTGTGAGGTTGTGTGTCTATCTATTTTTGCTTAGAGCTTGCTACCAAATTGCAAATCAAATGACTATCTTAAGTTGTGAAATATTTTTACATTCATCTCATGCTCCAAATAGTTGATATTAGTGATGAAAAGCTAATTCAATTTAGTATTATCCTATTTTGTTGAGCTATTAAATGGTATTATCTGTTGATTGTTAATGATTGTTTATAAGTTTGGTGCAAAGATTCTAAACACATTATAGGGACCACCCTCTCGGTTTTTGTAGAGCCCAAAGTGTAGGAGGTTTATTATTAAAATACTCATCAGTTGGTCTAGGTCCTTTGAGCTTCCTATGATTAGAATTGCCAATTCTATAGGTAGAATAGAAGATAAACCTAGTTTACAGTAAAAAAAACCAACAAAATGGTGACTCTATTGGGGACTTAGTTTGAATATTTCTTGTTAGTGGGTCAGTTATCCATTTTGCATAGAGTTATCATAGTATATCTATGATTTGAAGGTTGAACTCGTGGCTTTTCTTTTCTTTTATCTAATTCATCTGTTGTCCAAAAGTTGTGAATATCTCATGAAGGGAATTCATACATTGTCAGTACGAGAAAGTTCTAAAGGTCTTTAAATTCCCACCAAGTGTTCCTAAACATTTGGTTTCCCAAAATAATTGGGTGGTGACTCTAAAGTCTACACCAGTGTGTATTTCATTTGAAAATACCATATGAATTAAAATATTTTTGGACAAACAATAAGATATGAAGAACACTAGGTCATTAGTAAAGAATCACCCAGAACAAAAGTTGGAAGGTGAACTTCCTAAGATGAAGAAGAAGGGATGGATAAAGAAGAAACTAGAAACTAGTAATGCTACTCTTGTGTCACAGAATCATGTCCACCAAGGTAAAAGTAAATCTCTACATCCTATCCCTGAGAATTTTGAACATGTATCTAGACATTGTGAGTCAGATAGTTGTGGATTTTTTGTTCCATTATTTAATATACCTATTCAAGAGAATATAGCCTGTCATAATAAAGGGCTTGTTAGTGTCCAATACACTGAGAGAAGAAGTAGGAGTAGAAGTTGAAGCCATCATAGAGAATACACTGGTGATGTGCCTCCTCCTCCTACTGAAGATGATGGGACCCCTTTATTATTTAGGCAAGAAGAAGCAAACCTGATAGACTTAAGTAAAACATCAAGTTCTAACATGACTTTGCCTGACCCTGAAGATTTTTTTGGGGATATTAGTTCTTTAAGGTGAGAGATCCAAAAGAAAGCTGAGTGTAGGATCAAAAGAGACAAAGAAAAGGAAATAGAATTGATGAACATTGTCATTGAAAGGGATAGATTAATAAGACAACTGGCAACAATGAAACTCATGAACCAAAGTAGACCGGACCCAGAAGAGGTGGGTCTTGTCGTACGATAATTTTTTGATAAGGAGGTGAAGTCAGTGTCTAAAGTGAATCTTGTAGGCCAAGCTGAGGTCAAATCCAAGCTTGCGGACTCTAAACCCTTGGACCTTGTGAAGCCTAAATCAAGCAACCCAGATCCTAAACTTGTTTTGGACAAGGGAAAACAAAAGGCTGAAGGGATCAAGATAAATGAGAGGGTGGTTTCTCACCATCCCAAGCAAGATCCCTTTCCACATGTGTCATCACAAATAGAAACTGCCTTGGACAAGGTTAGGAGGGAAGGGGAAGCTCTAGCAGAAGAACTAGAGAGGACTAAAATTAAGGCTGCAAATGCAGAAAAGAGAAGGAAAATAATTTTCCTAAGAATGTCAAGTGTGGATGAAGTTACACAAGCTACAAATTCATCAGGTCACTTTTGATGGTTAAAATGACACAAACAACATTAAAACAAAATATTTCTACTCTATTTCTCCTGAAAGAGGAAGACAACATGTAGTAGCTTAACTCCCAAGGTCCTGGTAGTTGGTTCTCAACTGTTTGATGTCACTCAATTGGTTCATGCAACTGTAATATTCAAGGGGCATGTGCTGGTAACAAAGGATCAATCTATAACTCTTTTTATCGAAATAGTTCCTGTAAATCAATGGGTTTTAAATAAAAGAAAAAGATAGAACAAAGGGGTAAACCAGTAAATATGAACCGAATTTATCTAGTATCTGGACATATACTTTCAATGATGAATGTTTCCTAATAGATAATAAAAACCATAAGATGATACAGTCTGTAGCATAATCTATACCACTGCATACATTTTAGGTGCTTAATTAACTTCACAATTACTCTTCACAAATATTTCAAGGATTTTCAAAACAACACACATTCATTCATCATCAAAATTATAGATCAACAAAATTTTTAATAACTTCAACTCAATGACAATCTAATAAGATGATCCTTAAATTTGATTCCTTCAAATGACTTTCATCATTCAAGAAATTCTTATGTTCAACACAATCACTACATACAGATAGATCATAACTTATCAGCCTTATCAAACAAACAATTTAATTCTAGACACCATCTTTTGAGTAAACATGTAATTCTATTAACTGTAAAATATTTAAGTACAATGTTTCTCTGCAAAAACTCTACAAAATTCTATCTCTTAGCATTAGGCAAGCCAATCCAGTTCTCAATTAGCCGACCCTTACAATATGATACCCATTAGGTATTTATAGATATACAAAAGAAGTTCAAACTTCACTTCTATTTTAGGCTTTCCACCTTTTTAGGAACAATCAACTTTCTTGGAAACTCAGATCAACTTTGATCTTGAGTCCTTACATTATACATTTAGTTTGATCTAAAAATAGAAGATAGAAATAGGATAAAAGAAGTCATGCACCCTCAAGACTGTCAGTGTTGCATGCATGCAACATGCAAGGAAGAAGAACATCATGCATGCAAGATTTTTATGCATGTGAAGTTGTATCTGCCATGAACTCATCATAACTAGTGAAGACTTGTTGTAGCATATCCATATCTGGCCCATCAATCCAGTCATCTTCAAATTTGATCCGATCCAACTCAACTGCAGCAAACTCTTTCATACTTTTAACCTTGATCAATTCTCTCCCTGCAACTTTTATTTCTTCTTTGACTTCTACAAGAAGATCTATCACCAAGTCTCCTCCATCATCTTTATCCTACATGAGTCCTTGGAATCTTTCATTCCATTTCTCTCTAACCTGACTCAAAGGCATGCCATCTTTTGTCATTACATTCACATCTACAATTATGGCCATGACCGCTTCCAACTCTTCCAATTGCTCCGTCAACTTATTAACTGCTTCCTGAATCTCATCCTTGTGTTTGCTCAAAAAGTCAGTTCTAAACTTGAGTATGCGAGAAGTCTTTTCTATAAAGTCTTTGTTATCATCTTCAAGTATAGATTGTTCTAGAAGAGTAGTTAGAGGCAATGTATTTATCTTTTCTAACTTTTCACTATACACCTTATACTCTTCTTCTTGTTTCTTTGATGCCTCAATGTATTGATGCATCTCTTTTATTACTCCATTTGATTCTTTGTAGGCCTCAAACCCTTTTGTTAAAACCTCACCTACCTCATGGTTCAATTTGTCTATCCATTTATCTACCATCTCTGCCTTACTTCTAACTTGCACCAAATCATCTACCTCCTTTTTGCTTAACAAAATAGGAGTCTCAATGGCTGCAACTTGTTGTGACCTTGGAGAGGAGACACTCTTCAAGAATGAATTTAACTGATCCAATTGAGCCTTAAGCTCATCTTTCTTTTGTTTGTCCTTCATCATTCTTGATTTAGTTGTTGAAGCCACCACATCAATCAGATTCATTTGTTGATTTCTAGTGGGTCTTCCCAAATTAACTGTACTCAATTGATAGTCTATTAGCTGCATATCCCCTACCTCCTTTTTTGTCATAGGCATGGCACATTCAACAACTATCTCTCCTTTATTTGTGAGTCTAGTAGAATGTAAGACTTTAGCCTTATTTTTAGGCCTTTCCTGTTCAATTTCCTTCATCATGTCCTCCCAATTAAGAGGTTGAGGAGGTGTTATAGCTCTCTTCTGTAGGTCTAACTTCAACCATGTAGGAGCATTGGGAGCAGTCATCATCATGGAAGAGGAAGTGGCAACTATAGAGGGTGGCTGAATATTTACCTCAGGTTGAGAATCAACCTTTGCTTTCTCTTGTTGTTCCTGTAGCACATGCATCTTCACCAACTTCTCAGCCTCTTCTCTATCTCATTGTTCTTGCATTTTCTTGTCTTCTTCTTCTTTTCTCAATCTTTCTTCTTCCATCTGATCCTTCTCTAATTTCTCTTTTTCCAAGGCCTCTCTTTCCAACTATTTTGCCTCCAAAGCTTTAAGTTTTGCAGCTTCGGCATCTTCTTCCTTTTAATTCCTAATTAGCTCTTCGGCCTCTTTTTCTTTCCTTATCTTTTCTAATTCTTCCTTTTCTATCCTTTCCATCTCTAAGGCTATGAGCTTCTCTACCTTTTCCCTTTCTTCTTCAGCTTGTTATTTCTTTATTAGCTCTTCAGCATCTCTTTCCTTTCTTAGAGCTTCAGCTTCTTGTTCTTTTTATCGAGCTTCCTCTGCAAGCTTCAATCTAGCAACCAGGGCTTCCTTTTCCCTTCGATTTCTTGCTTTCTCTTCCTCAAGATCATGGATTTTCTGTATCAATTCCAATTTGTCATTTTTTGCTTTGACCTTGAGCTCATGTTCTCGTTGCCTTATTTGCTTCTCCATTTCATCAGCTTGTAACTTTGCCTCCATTTCCTTTTGCTTCTCCACAGCAGCCCTTACATTAGACTCTCTTTTAGCATCCTCAAATAGTTTCCATTGCTCTTCCTACGTCAGAATCTGCTCAATAGTCCCCTCCAAAGGCATGTTTTCTTGCACGTCCTTCTCTGAAAGAGTTTCATCCGAGTCTGTCTCAATTTATACCAATTCTTCCTCCACTTCTTTTCCTTTATCAGTTTCAGCCATGGCATAAAGAGTTCCTTCTTGAACTTTACTTTTCTTTCTTGTGTGTGGGGCTTGTGTAGATGACTCACCCAATGTGGGTGTAGAAACAACAGATTCTATTGGAACATCTCCCTCTGGTGCCTCTTCTTCTTCATCGACTACCTCAAGCTCTATTTCTTCAATGTCAGGAGGAAAAAATTCCAATGGCTCTTTGGAAGGTGTCTTTCTTTTAATCCTCTTGTACCCTTTACCTTTCTTAAGGACTGGTCCTTGAGGAGCTTGAACTTTCATCATAAACCATTGCACACTTCTATCCAAGACTGTTCTTCCAATTTTCTTAATATCAATTGTTTCTTCCTCATTCCATTCTATTGGATCTAAGTTTTTGGTACCAATGTTCAAAGCTTCATATGAGGGATCTAATACAATTCCATCATCCACCAAAGTGTCGGGAATATTTTCTTTAATACCAAGCTCTAACATGAGTGAGACTGATAATCTCTCATAATTCTTCTTCCTCAAGTCATACTCATCCTGCCTATCACACCAAAAGTCCTCTAACAAATTAAAGTGTTTAGTGAACACTAAAGGTAATAAAGCATGCATTTTCTCCCTTGGATCAAAATACTTACGAGCTGTATACAATCCTAATTTCAATTGTATCAACTCATTTAAAACCACCTTTGCTCCCTTCAAATGTTGAAAATTATATTCACCCAGTGTCATGGGAAATTTATGGCATCCTGTCTTGTGCTTGATCCCAAACCTAGCATTAACTCCAATGGCTTGATACACAAACTCCAGAAGCACTATTTTGTTACTGCAACATCTTGGAAGCAAATTGGGATGACCTTCAAAACCAAACAATCTGAAGTATGTAAATTTTGGGTATTGGATATACCAACTTCCCCATTCAGCAATAAAAGCCATAGCTTCTTGACTTAACCTGTATCATGCATCTCCACTCAACTGGTTGATAACCACATATAAAAATGCATCATTGACTCTTCTGAAATGAGTCTCAGCAACCTAAAGAGATAATTGATCGTAGTGTTCCCATACTTTCTTTTGTCCATCCAAGGCTCCCATCATGCCCACTCTGTTTAATCCTAGGAAAATCCCCAACCTTGCTGCTGCATATACAATGTAAGATGTCATGAAGAAAGATTTAGTCTGTCTAACCCTTGTGAGATAATCATGTATGGCATCAGAAACAATCATTGACCAATCAAACTGGTAATCACCCTGAAGATTACATGAATAAAATGAAACATCCATTCCTTGAAGTGGAAGGCATCCCTCTTCCCAAACACTTTGGACAACATTAATATCAAATCAGATATCTCCTTCTTGAATTCTGCCCACTTTGGCTGGTCTGCCAGCTTGCTTAAAGATTTCTTCTTTGTGCTTAACCACTTTTTGTTTAAGTGAGACTTATTGGAGTCTTTATGCTTGCTATATTTCTCCAACGCCTCTGCTTCAGTTAGCTGCACCAAATTCTTGGGATTAGGAAAATTAAATATGCTTTGGAACATTTGTGGAGTAAGATCTATAATCACATTATTTTGTGAATCCATGCATAATCTTGTAGCAGGATTGTAGGTACTGGCTACTGTCAATATCAACTCCGGACACTGGACTGATAAAGGTAACACAATGATATGTGTAAGACTGGAATCAACAATCCTTTATGTTCTCCCTGTCAAGTTTGCTCATTCTGCAAAGGTCTCTTCATGTAATTCTTCAAAGCTATATTGGCCTAGATTAGTATCTGTGATATCTAACTAGTCTAATTCCACCTTGCTCACTTTCACCACCAGATTCCTATGATCATACCTCAATGTATAAGGCAGTTGTTCTGGTTTCACCTTCTCTATTTTTGGTGCTATCTTTGATGTTCCAGCTAGTTGATTCCTTCGAGTAGCCTCTCCTGACGTTCCTGACATCTTTCAATTCTTCTGCAAGCAAACCTCTAATTAGATCTTTAGATATCATCACAAAATATACTTTTAAAACATACCTATTACACATACATCAGAGTCGGAACCAGACAAAAGCTCAAAAAAATCTCTTTTACAACACTGGCGGACTCGGAGCAAAAATCGATATAGAAACTTCACCTAATAACAAACGGGCTCGGAGTCCGAGCCGGGGAGGTTATCGGAACCGGGATCGGAACAAAAAATGGATTTGGTTTTTCTTCGAATTTTCATTTTTTCATATTCTATTTCCATTCCACCTCCGCCTCTAATTAGGTTATCATAATTTTGAAGAAAGACTTCCCATTATACACAGAGCCGGAAATGGGATGAAACATGGAATCGATAACTTTTGCAAACAAAATTCTTAAGTTCAAGATCGGTTTTGATCCCGCCTCTGCCAATGTTATCATATATTTCAAAGAAAACCTTTTACAACTCAGAATCAGAAAAGGAATAAAAAATGGAATCGGTAACCTCATAAAACAAAACTCTTAGGTCCATAATTCATTCCAATCTCGCCTCCGCCTATGCTAATCATGACATCATCAAATTTATTCATTTTCAACATAACTTCATGATTTAGACCTAGGTCGCTATAAAATGGCAAAGGAGCTTAAAACTCTACACCCATATGACCGTGGGGAACAATTGCATTTTAGGGCCATTATTTAAATCTTATTAAAGTAATTACAGAGACCAACAAAACCCTAATGTAACAAAACCCGATAAAAACTAGGGCACAGGTTTAAACCCTGCCATTCTACCAGATGACGAAACCCTAATTTAAACAATAAATCTAATCTACCCTAACTCACTGTAAAATCTCTAATCTACCTCATTGTAGATTCTTAATCTAACAAACACCATAAAAAACCTTTAATCTAATCTAACTCACTGCAAACCAAAAACAAACACGACACAATCACGATTAAGACATGAAAGCGACGGTGCCCTAAAAATAGAAAGAAACAACATGATAAAACAAGAAAACAAACAAGACAAAAGAAGAAACTGCTCATTAAATCACCTCAATGATCATAGAATTGCTTTAAAACACAATGATTGAACACGCGAGCAGATATAAAGCAAAACACAATGAACACAACTGCAAATAAACAATGAACAACAAAGATAAAAAACTTACCTCAAACGCAAACAAACCCAAGCTAACTTTCTGAATCGATTCACACACAATATCCCTTCTCTATCTCAATCAATTTGCTCGAACGAACTCTACTATTTCTCTTCACACTCTTAGACTTGTAATAATAACAATAATGATCGGCTTTAACCCTTAATAAAGGTAAATATGTGAATTTCTACCTACACCGGCAACTACCATTAATGCATTAAAGCGCAGTAAAGGCGGAGTTGGAACCAAGAGTGAACAAACACTTCACAACAGTGTGACTCAATCAAAAAGTCAATGAAAAAAGGGCGGGGGCGGAACTAAAATGGAAATAGGATCTTAAATTTATAAAATTTCCAAACCTCATTCCCATTCCGGCTCCATGTCCAACAACTAAAAACAAAACAAAAACAAATACAAAAGGTTAAGTAAAATACCAACCTAATAAAACAAAGCACAAAACCGAGACAAAGCAAAAATAAAAATAGCGGAGGTAGGATCAGAACTGATTCCAATTCCGACAGAGAAACCAAAGAAAAACAAAGTATTGGCTAGAACTAGACTCCAAACTTTGTTTCAAAAACAACTAAGTACAAAAATAACAAAGGGGGACCCATTTTGACCAAGGCAAAAGATGGGGTGGTTATGCAAGGCATAACAGTCACCAAGAGGTTGTGAAGAATAATCTTAAAACCGGTTTGGAGAGCACCACAAATAATTCTGGCCCAAAGGTTTAGGCAACCAAGTTTGTAAATCTACACCAAGATGGTCCTAAAACTCAGAATACAAGGTCTAGTGATGACTCTCAAAAAATCGATGGACTATTTCAGAGGAGATCTATACAATTGGAAAGATATAGGCAATTATTTTTTGATGGTATTCCAGGTTATCCAAATCCCATCCCAAATGAGTTAAGAGAAAAGATGAATAAGTTCACTGGGAATAATGCTTTTTCAGCTAAGGAACATTTAAAAGCCTTCATGGATATGTTGAATTATTATGAAGTAGAACATGAGGATGTAGTAATGAAGTTGTTTGTTCAATCTTTAACAGAAGATGCAAGGGATTGGTATAGGGGTCTACCAAATGCTAGTATTGGTTCATGGGGAGAGTTTGAAAAATGCTTCAAAGAACAATATGGTGATAAGACCAATGCTAGTTTCATGTTGAATGAATTCAACACCATCAAGAAGTCAATAAATGAGCCTACGACAAAATTTAACCTTAGATTTCAAAAGGCAATGTATAAGTTGTTTCAGGTGATGAGACTTGATGAAAATGTTTGTTTAACTACTTATTTCAATGCTTTTGATGCTAAAATGGTGTATATCCTTAGAGATAAGGACCCTCAGACCATGAGGGATGCTTTTAGAATAGCTATTAACATTGAAAGCAATAGGAAATCTTTTGGAAAATATGGTAGGAGGGAAGAACCCACCCTCTTGAAGAATCCTAGGGACAAAACTGAGAAGGTTTCTATTGTAGATCCTAAGGATGATGAGAAGTGGGATAAGGTCCTTAGCACTTTGAAGGATATAAACTATACTATTTCTAAGCAAGAAAAGGGTCTTGGAAATGATAATCAGTAGTATAATAAAAATGATAGACCTCCTAGACTGCAAAATTATCCCTACAATACAAATTGGAAGGATGGAAAAATAATACTACCAACTCAAAAGCCTAAAACTGATCAGCAGACTCCAGATCCTTTACAAAAGAATTCTATAAATTTTGTACAAGATACACCATGGTGTGATGTATGTAAACATCCACATGATCAGAATTATTGTGGTGTTGACCAATTGCTTGTTGCTAAAGGAAAAGAAGAAGATACTCATGAGAAGACCCCTGATTTTGAGCACAATGATGTTGACTATCGTATGGCCTAGTCATATATTGATGAAGCTGAATGTTCTTCTAATGAAGAATTGAAAGAATTTGATGTGAATAATCAATGACAGAGAACTGAAATCTACCATCAACAAGTCTTTTCTGATGAGGAAGGTGAGTTTGACAATCATGCCTATAATATGGAGCAAGCTGAAGATCCAATGTCTCTAAGGAGACCATCAGAAGATGAGATTGCCCGGTTGACTGGAGAAATGGCTGCTCATATGAGAAGTAAGTTATAGCTAAGAAATAGAATTGTGGGTGGTGAGCAGGGCAAGCCTGCTGGCCTTTTCATTAAGGAACAAAGATACAAAAACAAGGGTGTTAAAGAAGATAGAAAAAATAATGTTGTCAAGATCAAGGAAATCAAGAATGACAAGGTATGGGTGAAAAGGAATGAGATCCAAAATTCTAATGAAGATTTTACTCCTTTGTTGATAAAGACCAAAGTGCTTACCAAGTCTGTTGAATCTGATCTAGAAGAAAAGAAAAAGAAGCTTGAAGGAAAACATAAATTGGAGAAAAAAGAAACTAATGAAGGTATGATTCCTAACCTTCCTAAGTACACACCCTTAGAAATTTTTGAAGTATTATCCCAAGTTAAAGTTACTGTACCTTGGCTGGAGATGATGAGAATAGATGACCATAAAGAAAAAACAATAGCCTTGATTACTGGAATTCCTAGTAGTAAAATTGAACAAGGAGATTGTAAAGAAGCCAAGGAAAAGGAAGAAATAAAAGAGAAAGAAGTGGAGGGAATTCTAACACAAATTCCCCCTATTTATCTAGGGAATTCTATCAAGATCTGCCTTGAGAACATAACTCCATTTTTCCTGAGTGTTGACATAAATGGGAAGACTCTAAGAAATTGCATGATAGACTCAAGGGCATCAAATAATGTTATGCCAGTCAAGATTATGGTAGAAATGGGCTTAACAGTAGATACTACTCAGGGTAAAGGCTATGCATTAGATTTAGGAGAAGTGCCAGTTATTGGGACTATAAAAGCATTGCCTTATAAATTGACCCAATACCCTGATAAGGTTTTGGCCATGACTATTTTAGTTGCAGACATCCCTCCTCATTTTGGGATGCTCTTTTCTAGGAAATGGAGTGCATCAATGGGAGGTAACATGCAATGTGATTTGTCATTCTCTACCTTCTACATTGATGGAAAGGATGTCAAGATTTAAAGAGAGTCCAAGGTACCTCATATGATTGAGCATGATCCGACTAAGAATCTAGCATGTTTTACTGACTATGGCATAAATGAGTTCAGGGTTGAGGAATCCCCTAGTGATTGTGATAAACCGGTTGCACTAGTTGATGCTGAAGTGGAACATATGTCCGAATCTAATGATTTGTGGACTATTTATTTTGATGGTGCAAGTTCAAAGGAAGGATCTGGTGTAGGTGTGTTGCTAAGGTCTCTGAGTGGAAAGACATTCAGGTTCTCTTTCACTCTATTATTCGAGTAGTATGAAGCCTTATTATTGGGGCTTAGATTGGCTCAAAAACATGGGATCAAGAAGCTCAAGGTAATTACAGATTCTAAGATTGTGATTTCCCAAGTCAGGTCCAAATATGTGTCAAAGAATAAAAGGCAGAAACAATATAGAAATTCTGTTTGGGATGACTTAGAGAACTTTGATGCTTTTGGTATAAATTGGATGGAGAGAGGCCACAATAAGGTGGAATATTTGTTAGCAAATATTGCATTGAGACCTGATGATATGACTTATGCTAGGATTTCAAAGGTTGAAGTGCAAACCAGACCATCTATTCCTGATAATATCAAGAACTGGTAAGTTTTTGACAATGATGATGATATATTGAGATTCTTAAGTTGTGTGGATGAGTATGAAAGTCAAGAAATCAATTTTGGAGCTTTTGTTGAAAATATTAATGGTAAAGATACTGTGTTTGGAAATGAAGTTATTCAGTTAAAGATTAACACAATTCCTAAAGGTTTAGTTGTTCTTGAAAGAGTGTTTGACAACCAAGATAGGACAAACACTAACTGTGTTGCTTCCCATCATGATGACCTAGAGGAAATAAACCTTGGAATAGATGCATCACCGAAAAAGGTGTATATTGGAAAGAAATTATCACCAAAGGTGAGAAAGGTGTTGATTAATTTATTAAGAAAATTCAGACATGTGTTTTCTTGGTCTCACGATGATCTTAAGGCTTATAGGAAGGATTTGTTTCAACATGAAATTCCTTTAAGTAGTGATGCTAAGCCTTTTAGGAAAAAGAAAATACCTATTAATCCTACCCTGGCCCCAAAAATGCAGGAAGAACTAATGAAGTTAAGAGATGCATGGATTATCAAACCAATTAGACATTCATCTTGGGTCTTAAATTTGGTGCCTGTGAGAAACAAAAATGGAGACATCTAGTTATGTGTGGATTTCAGAAATTTGAATGTGTCTTCATTAAAATATAATTACCCATTAGCAAATATGGAAGCCATGTTACAGAGGGTGACAGGTTGTGAGTTAATGTCTATGATGGATGGGTTTTCTAGCTATAACCAAGTCATGGTTGAGTCTGAGCAATTTAAGATAGCCTTCACTACACCTTGGGGAACTTATGTATATGTGAGAATTCCTTTTGGTCTAACAAATGCAGGGACTACTTTCCAAAGAGCCATGGATGTGGCATTCTCAAATTTACTTAAATTTTTTTGGTGATTTATCAAGATGATCTAACAGCATATTCCAAGAGAGAAGATGACCATTGTGAACATTTAGAGAAAGTGTTATGTAGGGCATTGGAATATGGCATTTCCTTAAATCCAAAGAAGTGTGCTTTTGGAGTAAAAGAAGGGAAGTTGTTGGGACATATTATTTCTAAGGATGGGGTCAAGATTGATCCAGATAGGGTAATTGCAATAGATAGGGTCCCACAACCCTGAAATGTCAAAGGAATACAATCTTTCTTCGGAGAGATAATTTTTTTAAGGAGGTTCATAACAAATTTTGCTGAGATAGTTCACCCTATTTCTAAAATGCTTAAGGAGCTAAGATTGAATGGGAAGAAGATTCAGTACAAGCTTTCTAAGCCATTAAGCAAGCTATAAAGGCAGATCATATGTTGAGAACCCCTGATTTTTCCAAACCCTTGCAAATTTTCTCATTTGCTTCATTCCACACAATTGTAGTTGTGTTATTACAGAAGAATGCTAAGGGTTTTGAACAACCTATTGCCTTTTTAAGAAAATCCTTGCTAGCTGCATAGATTAAGTATGACATAAATGAAAAACAAGCATATGCACTAGTAAAAGCAGTAAAATCTTTCAGGACATATCTGATGGGAGCTACTGTGATTGCCTATGTACCCAGTACTGCTATGAAGGACATTTTTACACAATAGGAAGTGTTAGGAAGAAGATGTAGATGGATCAATAGGATCCAAGAATTCAACATTGAAATCCTGATTACCAAGCTGGTAAGAGGACAAGGATTGCCCAAACTTATTGCCCAAATTAATCTGGAAGCAAATGAGATAAATTTGCTTGAAGAGGAGGACAGATCACACATATGTGACATGGAACATTCTGATTGGTACAAAGGTGTGATATATTATTTGCAAAAGATGAAATGTCCTGATGATTTGAATGAAAATGAAAAAAAGGACATTGAAGTTACATTCTATCAAGTATGTTATCATAACAGGAAAGCTCTACTGGAGAAATGGAGAAGGTGTTATGTTAAAATGTGTAGACCAACATCAAGCAAAAGAACTCTTGAATGATATGAATAATGGAGTTTGTGGAGGGCATTATATGGCCAAAACCACTGCACACAAGGTAATGGGAGTTGGGTTCTAGTGGCCTACTATTTTTAAGGATGCACATCAGTTAGTAAATACATGTGATGCTTGTCAGCATTTCTCAGGAAATTTGAAATTCTCTGGTAATTTACCTTTAAGACCAATTGCAGTACAATCTCCATTTCAACAATGGGGTATTGATTTTATAGGAGAGATAGCATGTAAATCAAGCAGGGGCCATTCATGGATATTGGTGGCCACTAATTACTTTACCAAGTGGGTGGAAGTGATTCCGACAAAGAAAGCGACTAGTAAGGTGGTAATTGATTTCTTAATGAATAATATAGTGACTAGATTTTGATGTCCAGAGAAGATTGTGTCAGACAATGCAATGTATTTTAGGCCTGAAGGATATATGGAGTTATGTGAGAAGTGTGGCATCCAAGTTTCTTACTCATCACCTTACCACCCACAAGGAAATGGGCAAGTGGAATCAAGAAATAAAAGCTTGATGAAGATTATCAAGAGAATCCTAGATCAAAATAAGAAGGCATGGGATTTTTAATTGAAACTAGCAGTCTGGGCAGATAGGGTAGCTATGAAGAAGGCAATAGGTTGTGCCCCATTTGATTTAGTCTATGGGATAAATGCAAGGTTGCCCCAAAATAACCTGATGGAAATGTATAAATTTGTCCAGATGTATGATAATGAAATAGATGATGAAATGCATTTGAGAGTGGAAGCTCTCATAGAATTAGATGAGACCAAGAGGGAAGCTCAGATGAAAAATGCCAAATTGCAGTTGCAGGTGAAGAATTTGTATGACAAGAAGGAAATTGCAAGGAGCTTTCAAAATGGAGATATGGTTCTGATGTGGAATGCCAGGTTGGAAGACAAAGGAAAACATGGTAAATTTGATGTAGTCTAGTTGGGTCCATTCCTGGTGAATAATAAGTGGGGGCGAAGATTCATATTTCCTCCAAGAAACGATAGGTGATATTCTTGAATTTCCAGTTCATGGACAATTCTTGAAGTTATACCTCAGCTGAAGTATTTTTTTCCATGAACAGTAGTTTACATTTGTACATATGTTAGTTATAGGTTTCCTTTTGGTTGGATTGTCTTGTCCGAATAATCCTCTTTTTTGGTTGTCTCTACAACTGGTTTGCTCTACTTGAGATTCTGTTATTCTCACTTCATTCCAGTGGAATGAACGTCCCCAACTGGAGCCGATGATGGAGCATCAATTTTCATTTTTGAGTTCCATTAGGTTTTCTACCATGGTACTGGTCTATTATGTTACTCTCGAGAAGCCTAGGGTTGGGGTTTTATCCTTTCCTTCATGAAATCCTAATTTTCTATCTTAAACCCTGGGTGGGATCTATTCCATCGTTACTTTTTTAGAGAGGCCTTAAAATGACTTATGCCCCATCAACTCGTCTAGGACTAGCCCCTTTTTATAAATTGTGTTAATATTTCACCTCAACTTTATAATTTCCTAATTCTAGGATGGTTCGTGCCCCACATTTTAAGAACAACCTTATGCCGTTGTTCATCATTGACCTAGGCGATGTCCCCTTTCCCATCTTAATAATTATCTTATTTTGCAGGGAAAGTATTTTATTGACCGTTGATCTTCTTACGGTTGATCCTAACCATTCACCGTGATCTCCCATTGACATCACCACTAGGTTTCAACTGATTGTGATATCATGGGCGGGCGCCACGTGTCTCAGTTGTCAATTCTGAAAAGGGATTAATAAAATGTTTAATATTGGCATCGGGATTTAATACGTTAAAAGGTGGGTTACTAAAAGAGTTGTAGGATGCATGTGCTCAAGATCAATGGTGGTGTTTTAATCTTGATGATAAATTTTCTCGACGGTTATGTTTGATGTTGTTGACTACTGTGAGTCAACTTGATCATTGATGGTGGGAATCAACGGTTGCCCGCCATCATGTGATCCAAAGATGTAGGTTGTTTAGTGATTGTGATATCACGTGCGGGCACCACATGTATCCCTTTGAAGCTTCATATTGTGGTGGGCCCTCAATGCTAACATGGAGACTACATCAACCTTTTTGAAGGTGGTTGCTCGATGATCTAACAAAAATAAAAGATCGACGGTTGAGTTTTAAATTCACATCAAATGCGATTGGAGCCATTGGTGTGACATGCAAATGGGATTTAATGGTGGATGAGACGTCTACTGGCTAAATTCAATAGACATAAAGTTTTTGATTTCATTCTATCTTCATCACAAAAGCATTCAAGTGTTTTCAAAGAGGTTCAAAGCCAGAGATAAAGTTTTTCAAGCAATCACAACGAAAGTTTGGTTCTCTGTAGGGTGTGAAATCTCGTGAGTTAATTTATGTATCATTGTTTTAAATTTGACTGTAATTCTTGTGAAAGGTTGTTATTTAATGGTCAGGAGGTTGTTGGTTGTTGATATAGGGTTACTGGCTCATTTGAATTGTTAGAAATTGCATAAGTGTGTTGTAATTTTGATTTTTGGGTAGCCCTAGTTTATTCAAGAATTTGAATTATAAGAAAGCCCTAGTTGTTTCAGATGGCACCACCAAAGCATTACTTTGGCCATATTGATTACATACAGAGGAATTTATATGATGACTTTCTAGATCAACTCCCATTATCAACAAATGACAGAAGGAGGGGTTTTATTTTATTGAATGGAAAAACCCTAGCTTAGGGACTAGTATGCACAGATTTTAATATTGCAGATGCTAGGGTTCCAATGATAGGTCTCAAAATGTTTGGACTTTGGTATGGACAAAGACACCTACCCCACTCCTTTTCAAATGGCTGGAGATATTGTTGATGGTGTTTTCTACACAACAATAACTCAGAAAAAATATGATATCCTATCTCTCTTGAAAGGTAAATCTCTATGGAAAAGAGATAACCCCAAGGTTTCTAATGTCAAGTCTTGACAATGCAAAAAAACAACTCAATGATAAATGTGAAAATGTTGGTAATCACAATGGGACCTTACTACGAGCAACACTGGATTTTGAATCTATTAGATATAAACAATAAATTGATACTTTGAAACTTGATTGGAACCCTGATAATAAAGAAACAACAAAAGATAAAGGTTTTAGATATAATCTTAAAACTACTTCTAACCCTAAGATTGAAAATGCCAAAGGATAAAATTCTCAAAATGGACCAATCTCTCATAAACTACTTTCTGTTTAACCCAGATGAATCTGCAATTTCACAGGAATAGTGAAATCTTCTAAGGTATTTGAAGATTTTCAATTCACAAACATTCATTCAATCAATCCTATTGCAATTGAGATGAATAAACCCTCATAATTGAACTAAGCACACATATAAGTCCAGGATAACTTTTCAAAGAAGCTAACAATTAGCTAACTACAAAAAATATGGACTAGAGATCGCTACAAACATTCAAAACATGAAACCCTAAGCATTACCAAACCATTTACTATAAACTATTAAGCAATTTGAAAGATAGAATAACAAGAACCATGCCAGATGAAATTCCAGAAGGTAGATACCAAACACAATATCTCTCTTATATTATATCATCCAAAATAGCAACAACTTAAGTTTTTTGTTACAACACTTGCTTGAGAATAAACCCTAATTCGCTCTAGTGTCACTTAACTATTTCTCTTTTGATCTACCTATCCTTGTATATCTATTTTCTAATCTCTATCCCTTCTCGAATGAGGCAACATGCCTATTTTATAGAGAATCCTTAAGATAGGTTAGCCCAAATTAAGAATTTAAAATAAAAACATGACCTACAAGAGGTCGGCCTAAAATATATTTTGAATAAAACATGAAATGTGCCATTGGCACCAATTTCATCCAAAACCACCAGGATACCAGAAGGGTCGGTCCAATGTATGTGAATAATGGGAAGCACAAATCTCAATGTAACCCTATATAGTCACTCCCCATCCTTGTCCTCAGCTTTATCTTCTTCACCATGTACAGCCAACAGAACCCTATCCAGCTCAACAATAGGTGGCATAGGAAAAACCCTAATCTTTCGCTCAAGAGACTTGATGTCATCTCTTGCCTACCTAACTGCACCATCCCAATCGGTCTTACTAGCCAAATATTTATCTATGACCACAATATAAGTTGCAACATCATCCAACTGATGTCCAGTAACTGGTCCTTCATTAACTGGAGAGTAAACATCTCTCCACCATTCTCTAAGCTGCTCCAAACTGAGATGTTTTGGAGCAAACTTCTTCCTTCCAGTCATGACCTCAAAGAATGAAATGCACCTATCATAAATACTGGTCACAACATCCTCAATTTTCCTCACTTGTTTATGGATCTTTTTCAAGGCCCTCTGCCTCATTTGCAGGATTTCAAACCATTCCCAAGGTTTAGAAACCCTTGGAAAAGGAAGAATCCCACACTTTAGCATCTTATCTTTAGTGAATCCCATAATTGTGGTGGTTTTCTACTATAGGATATCAATATCCTCCTTGTCTTGTGCCAATGAAGCCTTCAACCAATCCACTGATCTCATTGCATCACCCCAGTTGAAAGAATGCTCTTAATAGCCTCATCTCCTTTGGTCTGGACACCCTACAACAAGGTAACTGTAGCATGTGTAGTGCCTTTCATCCTTTCTAGCCCAGAGATCATTTCCTAGGGTAGGAATCCTGTAGCAGAAGAGGAGGAACCAATAGCTTGCAAAGGCTTCATCAATTCTTGCAATTATTTCTTCAGTTTTTCATTCTCCTTCTCTAGCTCATGCCTAGTTTGCACTACCTTCTTCAATCTCCCCACAATGACTACACTGGAGCCCTCATACTCTTCAATGTCCTGCTCCATGGTAGCATGCCCTAAGTCAATAGTTTGCACATGATAATTTTTGGGCAGTCACATTGTCTCTATCTTTATTCAGAGCAGGGGTAGCAATGTGAGCCACTTTATTACCTAACCCATCTCTCTCAATCCTAGACACCACCCTGGCTTTCTTCATAGTTTTTCCTCTTTCCACATTAGCCATCAGGGCTTCCCAATTAGGAGGAGCATCCTCCACTATTACCATTTTTCTCCTCAATTCTTTCTCAAGCCAATCCGGAATAGTGGACCCAACAGGCCCTGTATCTTGCCTATCTTTCTCTTGCTCTTGTTGATCAGTAGTTGCATCTTTTTTAGCACTTGGAATTTTAGGAATGTCCACAGTTGGGATCCTTTTCTCTTGTACCTATTCTTCCACAACCACCTACAATGGTGAAGGGGCCCTGGCTGCTATTTCTTCCTCCTTTTTAGGAGACTTATTCATTTGTTCCCTCATAGGTGAATCTGCATGTGCCACCAAGGGAGATTGAACCACCATATCGATTTATGCCTCTGCATTGAAGAGGTCTCCTTCTTGAAACTCTTCCTCACCCAAATCCTTAGGACTTTCATCCTTCTTTAGCTACTCCTGTGTGTTATCAGTATCCTGAGGAATAAAGACATTCACATGCTCAACAACAAGGATACTAACTAAAACATTCTCCTTTGCTATAGTATCCCTTGGGGAAGGAGTCCTTGACCTCATCATGTAAACCTGTGTCTTTTCCCCACTAGAGAGGATTTTCGGGAAAATCCAGACCAGGTGGATTCCAGCGAACCAAACATACAAAATCTCATAATATCATTTAAACTCATCAATTAACAAAGGAAAACCATTAGAAACATTTAACATAAGCTCATTGAATCAATCAAATACATCATCCATAAACCAATCATTTATAACCATCAAATCCAACATTTCCCAAAAAAATCGAAAGAATCCGCCAAAGACGGATTTTGGAAAAAACAACAACAATTATAACTAACCTGGGAAAAATGAAAAGACATGGAGAATTTCAGAAAATCTGGATGGAATGGCTTGTGGCGAAATCCAGATATAACATTATTAAAACATGAAATCGGTAAAATGACCTGACCGTGGACATCAGGAAAATCCGGATGGAGAGGATTTTGGTGAGATTAAATGAAATCCGGGGAAAAGTGGTAAAAGAGAAAGAGATAAGTCAGGGAAATCTAGGGGAAGTGGAATTCTGCGAGGACCTCAAAAACCCGAACCTTTCCACATTCTCACTACTTTCACTGAAATGATTCAAATCACTCTGAATCTAAGCCAGAACTCCAAAACCAACTTAACCTAGACCTCCAATGAATGATACATTTACTTAAAACACTCTTCATAGCAAATTGAAGAGTATTGTCCATGCCATAGGTCAAGAACCCTAAAATGTCCACCACAAAAATGTAGGGAACCAAGCACGACTTGCTCATACACCAGAATGGAGAGTTTAAAACTAAAGCAAGAAAATGCCTGAATAAGAAGCAATACCAGACCAAGCATAAACGTTCAACCAACCAAACAAATTGGTACACTAATGGAAAACTCCAAAATGCTCAATGATGATTTGCACCCAAAAAAACCAGCAAACCATGAAGGAATCCCAAGCAAGCAAAGAAAAGCAATAAAAATCAATAGAGAAAAGGGCACATCTACATACCATGGAAGCGTAAGGGTCGAAACTAGTGAAGCCAACAAATAACCATTTAATGCAAGTAGAATATAGTCCATGTATAGGAAACATAAACACACAGTCCAAATGGCTTCAAAAATCCAAAATCCATCAAAACACCAAGAGCTCCAAGACACAAGCTCTAATGATAGTAAATGCACAAAACTCAAATGATCAATATATCAAAGCCCCAAAACCTCTACACAAATGCCATTAATGCATTCGACAAGAGAGCCATGACCACGAAAAACCTGAGGATTCGACATGGTGATGGACTTCAGGGAAATCCGGACCATATGGATTTCCCCAAAAATACTACAAAAGGTGACAACCTCAAGCATTGAAAGGAAATCGGGAGAATCCGTCCCAGGCAGATTTTCTCGAAAATAGTAAAAACTCTGTGATCAAGTCAAAACTTAAGATTTTAGTGAAACTGAAAAGTGTGCCACTCCAATTGGCAAGATGGATATTAAAGCACGAACCTAAGAAAGAGAAAACCCTCAGAAAAGAAGGGCCAAAACACCAAAAATAAAAAAAAGAGGGTCCCCACTTTCAGTGGGGCATGTGTGCAAAAAACTACACAACAAATGGTGACTCCACTGGGGAAATTCTCCAGAAAATTTCAAGGATAAACTAGAATCAAGAACCAATAATCTTTGGTTTCAATCCTCTCATCAAGACTCATATGAACAAAGTTTCATAAACCACAAGCAAGAAGACCTTTTCCTATACCAGTGTCCAAGTGTGTGTATTATGCATTGATTCCTATCCTGCAACTGTAATGGGAACAAGAGTAAATCTGACCAAGGCTACATAAAAGTTCAAACTTCAAAAGCAACCTAGATAGAGCCTCACTGCCAATCAAACATTCATAGCCCTGGGAAGGTTATCATTGTGACCCTCCCAAGCATAGATCTACTGCCATTCATGTGTCTATAGACCTGGTAAAGATACTAGGATACTCCTGATAAGGTGAAGCCCATTCAAATTTTCAAATTTTCCTCTTTCTCTTTTCTATTTTATAGCACTTTTTGCTTCACCTTTGTAAGTAACGAAACTCACACTTAAGAATGTGGAACACAGTGGCTCTAAAGTAGAATATAACATTTTTCATGAAATCAAATCATTCAAAGACCCAATGCAACTCCATAATCTTTTAATTTAGTGTGAAAATATGGGACCCAAATATATTCCAAAGTGTATCTAAAACAAGTGATTCTAATTCCAAGTATAAAGAACATCAAATAAAAGAAATCCACCACCTGATTCTAAAAAATTGATTAGAGTTTATAAAAGAAATTTCTAGAATAATCCCGAACAAAATAGCCCCGTTGTACAGGTGCAACAGCCCCAAGGAAACCAGGAAACCCAAAGCCAAAAAAACACAACGAAAAGTAGGACAAACAAAAGCAAACCTAAACTACCAAAGCAAACCCAGCAACAAAGCAAAACAAAAAGAAAACTTACTCTAGCTATGTACAGGATGAACTACAGGCAGTTGCAGGTTGAAAATAATGCTTCAGATACTGCCCATTAACAAGCAACGGGATATCCTCACCAGTGAGGGTTTTCAAACAAAAATCATTATCTCCCAAAATTTCTGAAATCTTGTAAAGACCAAGCCAAAGTTTATCAAATTTTTCATGCTCTCCCTTACGATCATGGGCTTTATCCCAGTAGAGAACTAAGTTAGAAATTATAAAGGCCTTTAGCTTAGCTCTTCTATCAAACCATCTTCTTACTACACCCTGATGTTTAGCAAATTTTTCTAGGGCTTCATCTCTTTTCTCTTCCAAATGCAACAATTCAGCCAAACATGCTTCACGTTTATCTTCTTCATTATAGTACTCATTAATAAATTGTAGAGTAGGGATTTTCAACTAAATAGGAAACACGGGTTCCAAACCATATACCAAGTGATAAGGAGAGGTTCCTATGGATGCCTTCTATCTAGTATGGTTAGCCCAAAGAGCAAATCAGAGCTTTGTGTGCCAATCCTTAGTATTTTATTCTAATAACTTATGGATAACTGTCAGCAGGTTCTTGTTAGAAGACTCAGCTAGACCATTACCCTAAGGGTAATAATTGGATGAAAAATTAATAACAATCCCATGATCAAACGCCCAATTAGAAAACTTCAGTGATGCAAATGCAGGACCATTATCAGAAACCAAAGACAGTGGACAACCAAAATGACTAATAATTCTCGATTCAAGAAAATTGATTACCACATCCGAAGTACACTGTTTGCAAGCAAGAGCCTTTGTCCATCTAGTAAAATAATCAGTTATGGTAAGAATATACCTGTGGCCCATAGAAGATGAAGGATTAATTGGACCTATGAAGTCCATACCCCACTGAGTAAATGGTTTTACCTCTATGACTGGCTAAAGTGGAAGATCTGCATGTTTTTCCTTACTTGTTGTAGTCTAACATATGTGACAAGTTATCACATGTTGGTGTGCATCTTTGAAAAAAGTAGGTTAGTAATAGCCTACCTTCAACATTTGATGTGCAGTGGATGATGTAGAACCATGGCCTGTGCCATATTTCTCATGAAATTCAATCATCACTCTAACAGCTTCCTCTTTCCCTAAACATTTTAAGTAAACACCCTCATGATTTATTTTGTACAAGATAGCCCCTTTCATCATAAAACTTCCACTCTTCAAGCACAAGGCTTGCCTCTGAATAGTGTTAAGGTGATCAAGACATTGCTGATTCAATAGATAGAAAATAATTTCATCATACCAGTCTCCTGGAGATTCCTCTTGAAGGTAATAATGTTGAGTTGTGAGATCAGGACCTGTCTTAGCCATTGTCTTTGTAAGCCCTTGTCCTCTTTCCAATTTCATGGGCTGTATTTCCATATCATATTCCTACAACATGGTTACCCACTTGGCCCTTCATTCACCTAACTCATTCTTCATCAATAACAACTTTACTATAGGATCAGGCACTATGGCAAAAAATTTATTCCTCAAGATATAATGCTTGAACTTCTTCACTACTCGGACCAAAGCATAGGCCTGATTTTTTACATTGTGGTATTTCAATTCTGCATTTTTTAAGGGAATACTCATGAAGGCTATAGGGTGTTCATCCCCTTGATCAGACTTTTGAGTTAACATCGTTGCATAGGAGTGATCAGAAGCGAATGAATATATATAAAAATGCTTAGTGTAATCTAGACTCACCAATACAGGAGCTTCATCAATAGCCTTCTTGATTTCTGCAAATGCCTCCTTAGCTTCCGCACTCCATTCTACCTTTGCTTCTTGTTTTAACATAGAATTCAATGGCTTGACTATCTCTGCAAATCCTGTGATAAATTTTCTAACAAAGTTAATCTTACCAAATAATGACTTCATCTCTTTTTTACTTGTAGGAGGTTGAATCTTCAAGATAGCATGAATTCTTTCAGGGTCAATAGCAATACCCTATTCTGAGATAACGTGTCCTAATAAATTTCTTTCTATGACTCCAAAAATGCACTTTCTTGGATTAAGTGAAATACCAAACTCTCTACATCTTTGAAACACCTTGCATAAGTCTATTATATGATCACCTCATTTCTTAGAAAAAAAAATCAAATCATCCATATAAATAATGATGCACTTACCAGTTATATCCTTAAAAGCAAATTCCATAGCTCTCTGGAATGTAGCTCTAGCATTGATCAATCTAAATGGCATCCTTTTGTAAGCAAAGGTTCCCAATTTTGTAGTGAAGGAAGTCTTGTGCCTATCCTCATATTGCACCATAACTTGGTTGCATCCAGAATACCCATCCAAAAAGGACATCATTTGTGATCTATTAACAATCTAAAGCACTTCATCCAATGAAGGAATCCGATAATTATCCTTTATTGATGCTCTGTTTAGATTCCTAAAATCTACACATAGTCTGATTTCTCCATTCTTTTTCCTTATTGGAACCAAATTCGCCACCCAAGTAGAGTGTCTTACTAGAAATATAATGCATGCTAAGAGAAATTTCTACACCTCCTTCTGAATAATGGGCTCTAACAGAGCATTAATTAGCCTATGTCTCTATTTGAAGGGTTTGACATCTAATCTCAGAGGGATGGTGTGTGTGATGATTGAAGTATTATATGTTTTCAAATCTTCATAACTCCAAGCTATTACATCATGATATGTATGTAAGGTATCAATAATCCCCTTTCTTTCTTGTAGAGTACATACCTTGCCAATAAGAACATTCTTCAAGTCATTCGTTGTCCCCATATTATATGTTTCACATTGGCTGCTGATAGACTCTATTTTAGTCTACTGTTCTTGATCTCTTATCTTATCTAAGTCAAAAATTCATTCAAGTTGCACCATACCCCTTGGAATGGTCTTAGTCTTTAGATTGATGATTCCTCCAAAGTCAATTTCTGCTTCTCGAGGCTCTATCTCATCAATAACATGGGAAGAAAACACATCACAGCTTGTAATAAATTCCAGAATATGCTTATCATCTTCAAATACCTAGAAATTAGTGACGTTGTTAGGCACTAAAGGTACTGGAGTGAGATCAACTGTAAATTTCTTCAATCCTAAAAGTGAAAAAGGTCGTAAGGTGCTAGCAGCTTGAGCTAGAGAATCAGCAACCTGATTTTTGTTTCGAGGGATCAATTGGATATTAAAGGCATCAAACCCCTCAATGAGATCTAACACTCTATGCCTGTAATTGGTCATTCTTCTATCACGACATGAGTATTGTTTTCTTACTTTTTTGATCGCTAATTCTTAATCTTCGAATACTTGTAATATTTTAACTTTCTTCCTCGATGCCATTAATAAGTCATGGATCAAAGCCTCATATTCAACAACATTATTAGTGCATTGGAACTAGAGTCTATGAGAAAAAAATTAATTCTTACCTTTAGGACTAATCAATTCAAATCCTGCTCTAGCACCTTGTTTGGATTTGGATCCATGAAACCTTAGTGTCCAACAACCATCAGGTTCTTTGGGTTTTAATTTTCCTTGTTCTTTGCTGAGACTAGTGGGTTTTTTAGGAAGCACTGGGTTTTTACCTCTATCACTATTTAATTCCTCTTGCACCTTAAGTCCAATAGGTGGGACTGGATTAATGTATTTTTGTATCTGTCAGACCGCATTTTGACACAAGTCACACTCCAGCTCAGAATGAGGGCATCATGGACTCTGCACCAATTTGGGAGCAATAATTTCTCAAATGTCATGCTTCCTTTCAGTTTTATCTGATCTTCCATACTCTTCTGGATGAACTCCTGAAAATTATCCAACAAACCAAGCTGCTTGTCTTCTTCATCACTTATTTATCCTCTTGTTCAATCAATGTCCCAGAACTATTACTCTCTAGAATGTGCTTATCTAAAGCATCCTGCAACATGAAAACCTCTTCATCTTCTGCAACTGATGTAGCCAACACGTAATTCCCCATACCAACCTAAGACACCAACACCTCATTTGAGATATTTTGATATTCTGTGATTACATATTTCATTCTGAGTTCTCTTTCAATTATGATCTGATTTGGGACTCCCTTCGATCGTAACCACATATGGGAATGGTCTGTGGATGTATATCCATTCAAATCTTTAGTGAAATCCCTACCTAAAATCAAACCATAAGTATCAGGGATGTCAGCAACTTGGATATTGATCACTTGCTGCACCCTAGGGTTTGATGCAAGCTCCATAGGGATCATGTTCAATTCTCCTACTACACTTACCTCTATTTTGTCCAATTGAGTAACCTTCTTTTAAGAAGCTATAGGGGTAATACCCAATTCTTTGTAGATAGCAAAAGGCATAACATTTGTAGAGGCTCCTGAATCTAGAAGACAATTATGCAAATTCTTTCCGAAGACACGAACAAAAATTAGGAAAGGAGGAGTTTCCATCTTACCTTGAAATATATTCAAATGAGTCAGTTTGTGCAACCTGAACTTTATCCTTATCTCCCCTTTTGTCCACTGGTAGGACCTGCCTTCTAGGTGTTTGTGAATTAGATGACCTAGTAGCAGCTTCATTGGTGGCTACCCCTTGCGATGCTATATTTTAACTAAACGATCCCAAAACTGCATTCCTAATAGCAGGAACTCTTAACAACTCAAAAACAGAAAGACTTACCTTTACTTTCTTGAATTCGTCAATCACTTATTCACCCAATTGCTCCACATTCAAATCATCTTGGGCTTCCTTGTTGCCACTGGCTTACCTGTCTTTAGATACTTCAGCATTATTCCCTTTTGATAGGTACTGGGTTGGTACATGAGGATAAGGTGGATTATTACTAGCTTGTGGATTTGGTGGAGTATTGAAATTGTTAGGAGGGGTAGAAGTAGTAAAAGGACCTCTAGCTTGAGGACCCCTGTTAGGCCTATTTCTTAAATCATATTTTTTTGCTGGTTGTTGAAACATCTGGATTTCTTCAACACTGACTTCATCCTCATCTAAAGGGCCATTATCATTCCGATTTTCTTCATTAAACAACTGGGAAATCTCATCTTCATGCAACACCTGTTCTTCCTTATCCTTTGTAATAGATACTTCTTCTGGTTCATTTTCCTCACCCTTTGGAAATGGGGCATGATTAAGTACCAGTACTGGAGAATTATATGGATTTGAAGGTACTATTTCCTATCTCGTAGAATTGTTTTCAACCTCATACTAAAAGATAGAAGCTATAGTCTGAAATTCAGCACAGTCTAACTCAGAGTGTTGACTCATTTTATGGAGCTTGCACCATCCAGACAAAGTTGCTTTTGCTAGGTATACACCATTTGGAGGTTTCTCTTGAGTAGCAGGTTGATCCAAGGGAGTAGGAATCCCTCCATTATTAGGCCCAGTATTCTAAGACCTATTCTGCTTAGGCCATTGCCCTCTATCAAACCCTTTTCCCCCTTGCTGATTTCTATCATAATTCTGACTAGAGCCTTGTCTTTAATCAAAATTCTGACCGGAACCCTGTCCTCTATCAAAATTTTGATTCCTGTCAAAGTATTGACCTCTTTCAAAATTCTTGTTTTCCTTGCCATAGCTAGATTATATATTCTTCTGAGTAGTCTGAAGCTAACTATTCAAATTTCTCAAATAACTTACCTCTGTATTCAACCTCTTCAGTTGTTCAGATAACTCATCCAACCTTTTCTTATCTAGATTGTTAGGTGGTGTTGGATTACCTCTAGAAGGATATTCGGGTATGTTCCCAGAACCAATAGCCTGATTTAGGACTTCTGAATTTTGTAAATATGTAGGGAAACCAACTTGTTGCTGCTCTAAGGGTTGATTAGCTCTTTGTTGAGGATAAGAAGTCATACGTTGAGATTGATTTATAGGTGGACCTAGATGAGGAACCAAAGGCAATGACGGTACATGATTCATTATTGGAGCATGGCTAGTCAAAGCCTGATTAAGGGCTTGAATTTATCCAGGTTGAGCAACAGGTCCCAAGGATGGCAAAGGTCCTGATAAATGTTGTCTTAAGTTTGTGCTGACCTTTACTGCTTCTGCATATGCAGTGAGCAAAGTATTCGGAGGATTGGTCCTTTGTTTTAGGAAGGTGGTTGTAAGGCTATCCAAGGCTTCAAGGTATATCTCCAAAGCAGTATTTTAATTTCTAGCATAAGGTGCCTAGAGTCTGGTATATGCTCGATGGAACCTATCATTGAATGATCCTATGGGCTCATTAATCTCTCTTTTTACAATAGTAAAATGCAAGTACAACTCATTTGCACTGATAGGAATCTTGAACTTTTGCAGGAATGCAGCTTCCAACTCAATCCAATTATGGATGGAAGCGGCGGGTAAGTGATTGTACCAATAGAAGGCTTCTTCTCCTAGAGAATAGGGGAACAACCTACATGCAACATCTTCATGATTAATCCCTTTGTCTCTCAAACAAGTGTAGAAAATCCTAATATTCTCTTCTGTCGTTCTGTCGGAGTCATGAGTATGAAAATTAGAGGAAAAGTGCTCAGATTTCTTGGGCATAACATTGTAATTATTTAAGATCAATGGGGATGGATTATTAGCAAGAAAATCCATTGGTGGAGGTGGGGGTGGTAATGGCTGATTTATGACTGGTTGTGGTTGTGGAATGGGAATCCCCTCAAAGTCAGACAAAGACGAGGATGATGGAGATGATGGAAGTGGGTGAGCTAATGATGATTCTTTCCCTCCTCTAGTCCTTCTTGACCTAGTAGGGGCTTGTAACTCTTGAAATTATTCTCCTCTTGGAGTAGATCTAGTTCTTCTTCTAAGTCTCTCAGGAGAGGTGGCGTTTAAGAAACGCTCCAATTTTCTTGTTCAAAGGCCTTATTTCTAGCACCAATCTGTTGATGGTGTTTTCTACACAACAACTCAGGAAGAATATGATATCTTATCTCTCTTGAAAGGTAAATCTCTATGGAAAAGAGATAATCCCAAGGTAATCTCTATGGAAATGTGAAAATATTGGTAATCACAATTGAACCTTACTACGAGCAACACTAGATTTCGAATGTATTAGATATAAACAATAAATTGATACTTTGAAACTTGATTGGAACCCTGATAATAAAGAAACGTCAAATGATAAAGGTTTCAGAGATAATCTTAAAACTACTTCTAACCCTAAGATTGAATATGCCAAAGGATTAAATGCGCAAAATGGACTGATCTCTCATAAACTACTTTCTATTTAACCCAGATGAATTTGCAATTTCACGGGAATAGTGCAATCTTCTAAAGTATTTAAATATTTTCAAATCACAAACATTCATTCAATCAATCCTATTGCAATTGAGATGAATAAACCCTCATAATTGAACTAAGCACACATATAAGTCTAGGATAACTTTGCAAAGTAGCTAAAAATCAGGTAACTGCAAAAAGTATGGACTAGAGATTGCTACAAACATTCCAAACATGAAACCCTAAGCATTACCAAACCATTTACTATAAACTATTAAGAAATTTGAAAGATAGAATAACAAGAACCATGCTAGATGAAATTCTAGAAGGTAGATACCAAACACAATATCTCTCTTATATTAAATCATTCGAAATAGCAACAACTTTAGTTTTCTGTTACAACACTTGCTTAAGAATAAACCCTAATTCACTCTAATGTCACTTAACTATTTCTCTCCTGATCTACATATCCTTCTATATCTATTTTCTAATCTCTATCCCTTCTTGAATGAAGCAACATGCCCATTTTATAGAGAATCCTTAAGATAGGTCAGCCCAAATTTAGAATTTACAATAAAAACATGACCTACAAGAGGTCGACCTAAAAAATATTTTGAATAAAACATGAAATGTGCCATTGGCACCAATTTCATCCAAAACCGCCAAGATACCAGAAGGGTCAGCCCAATGCATCAAAATAATGGGAAGCACAAATATTGATGTAATCCTATATAGTCACTCCCCATCCTTGTCCTTAGCTTTATCTTCTTCACCATGTATGGCCAACAGAACCCTATCCAGCTCAGCAAGAGGTGGCACAAGCAAAACCCTAATCTTTCTCTCAAGAGACTTGATGTCATCTCTTGCCTACCTAACTGCACCATCCCAATCGGTTTTACTAGCCAAATATTTATCTATGACCGCAATATAAGTTGCAGCATCATCCAACTGATGTCCAATAACTGGTCCTTCATTAACTGGAGAATAAACATCTCTCCACCATTCTCTAAGTTGCTCCAAACTGAGATGTTTTGGAGCAAACTTCTTCCTTCCAGTCATGACCTCAAAGAATGAAATGCACCTATCATAAATACTAGTCAAAGCATCCTCAATCTACCTTGCCTACTTATGGATCTTTTTCAAGGCCCTCTGCCTCATTTGCAGGATTTCAAACCATTCCCAAGGTTCAAAAACCCTTGGAAAAGGAAGAATCTCACACTTTACCAGCTTATCTTTAGTGAATCCCATAATTGTGGTGGTTTTCTATAGTATGAGATTAGTATACTCCTTGTCTTGTGCCAATGCAGCCTTCAACCAATCCACTGATCTCATTGCATCACACCTTGTTGACATAATGCTCTTAATAGCCTCATCTCCTTTGGTTTGGACACCCTGCAACCAGGTAATTGTAGCATGTGTAGTGCATTTTATCCTTTCTAGCTCAGAGATCGTTTCCTAGGGTAGGAATCCTGTAGCAGAAGAGGAGGAGCCAATAGCTTGCAAAGGCTTCATCAATTCTTGCAAGTATTTCTTTATTTTTCCATTCTTCTTCTCCAGCTCATGCCTAGTTTGCACTGGCTTCTTCAAACTCCCCACAATCACTGCACTGGATCCCTCATATTCTTCAATGTCCTACTCCATCGTAGAATGCCCCAAGTCAACAATTTGTACATGATAATCCTGGGTAGTCACATTGTCTCTATCTTTATTCGAAGCAAGGGTAGCAATGTGAGCCACTCTATTACTTGACCCATCTCTCTCAATCCTAGACACCACCCTGGCTTTCTTCTTAGTTTTTCCTCTTTCCACATTAGCCATCAGGGATTCCTAATCAGGAGGAGCATCCTCCACTATTACCATTTTTCTCCTCAATTCTTTCTCAAGCCAATCTGGAATAGTGGACCCAGTAGGCCCTATATCTTTCCTATCTTTCTTTTGCTCCTGCTGATCAGTAGTTGCATCCTTTTCAGCACTTGGAATTTTAGGAATGTCCACAGTTGGGATCCCTTTCTCTTGTACCTATGCTTCCACAACCAGCTGTACTAGTGAAGGGGCCCTGGCTAGTATGTCTTCCTCCTTTTGAGGAGACTTATTCATTTGTTCCCTCACAGGTGAATCTGCATGTGCCACCAAGGGAAACTAAACCACCTTATCGATTTCTGCCTCTGCATTGAAGAGGTCTCCTTCTTGAAACTCTTCCTTGCCCAAATCCTTAGGACTTTCATCCTTCTTTGGATCCTCCTGTGTGTTATCAGTATCCCGAGGAATAGAGACATTCACTTGCTCAACAATAGGGATACTAACTGAAACATTCTCCTTTGCTATAGTATCCCTTGTGGAAGGAGTCCTTCACCTCCTCATGTAAACCTATGTCTTTTCCCCCGAGTTTTCCACCTCTACCACTGGTGCCTGAATTTCCTTGTCAACCTTAGGGCCTTCCTTCACCTTTTGTAACAGTTTTTTGATTCTTCTTCTCTTTATCAATGGTGGAGCACTTTCTACCTCCTCCTCTTCTTCCTGATTCTTCTCAACTTCTTTCTTAGAGGCATGCCTCCTCTTCTTATCCACCAACTTCCTCTATTTGCTTACCTCTGAAGCCTTGTCAGCTCAAACTTCCCCTACCTAGATTCTGAAAAGAGAATCCACTTTCTCTTTTCCCTTTGGATCTAGTTCAAGTGAAGCCTCAGAAGAAGAATGAGACTCTAAGTCTTCCATCAATTCATAGGTGCATGGAACACCCTCACTCTCCAGCTCTAGCATCTTATGCTTCAACCACATCTTGATATATTTGATCACTGGGGCCATGACCTGATCTAAATCAGTTTTTTCTTCCTCTAACCAGTCAACTTCTCTCATTGGTTTATCCTTTACTGCCTCATAAACATGACCCTAGATCACATTTTCATCTTCCTCTACCTAGTTAGGGATGGCCTTTACATTGTACAATCTCCTGGCAACTTGGAAAATCTCTTCTTTCTTACCTCGAACTCATCGGCAAGTTTAATCCAGTAATCGTCAATGTGAGCCTTATGTCTATATTCCCTACTGGGCTTCTTTTGAGCTTCGCCAGTCATGTCAAACCTTGCCCTTTTGGAATGGAAGGAGAGACCAAGAGTACTAATCTCCTGCTTAGAAGCATGAGCAGACTGAATGGAAGTAGAAATGTCACCCATTCCCATCTTTAGGGGGAAATCATTCCCAAAACCTATCTTATGCATCTCTCCCTTTACAACATTGTCAAAGTCACAAATCTTCCTAGTGACTTCCAAAAATATGACATGATCAGTTGGATATCTAGGGAGTCTATAGGGAGCCCTCTAAAAACCATCAATCCTGATGTATGAGAAAGTTGGGAACTGGATAAACCATGCCCCATATCTCCTTGTTAATTCCTTTGCCTTATCAGAAATTCTCATATGCTCTGCACCTTGGAGCAATCTGGTAATGTACATTGTGAATGCATCATTTTGACCTCCTGTAGCTTCCACCAGTTAAGTGCAACTATGGATACACTTCATAGATGGAATCCTGCCCAAAAATACCCCTTGTATGGGTGAAGTCTGGCTAATGAATACACTAGGTAAGAGGTCATTGTGAAATTCTTGGTTTGCAAGACATTACATAATTGTTGATGGATCACAGCACTGATAACACCTACCTAATGATAGTCAATTCCCTGCTCCATTTTGGCAATCACATTGAACATACAAGTCTCAAAAACACCTACACTCTTCAATCCCACCAACCTGCTGAGAAGAGTGGTGACATTGTAGTACTCTCTCTTGAACTTAAGCCTGAATATTTGCTTAGGCAACTTGGAGAAATGGGATTTAGGCTTCTCTAGCCAAGAGTTGATCACCTGCTAAGACTTAACAATGTTCTCTTCATAATACTTTCTAGCAACCTCTATGTCGAAGCCCACCACATGGGACCTATCAAGCATGTCAAAGGTTGTAGCAATAGATACAGGACTGAAACCTGCAATAATCCTGCCCTGGGGACCAATTATTTTCTGTGTCCCTCTATCATAGTTTTTGGCACATTCAAGCACTAGCTCATAGCACTGCACTGTAGAAGGAAAACCTATCACATGAGCTAGCCCAGAGTCCACCATTCATTTTGCCAATAGAGGAGGGCTTGGTCTTGACATCTCAGCCTTGAACTCCTTATAGTCCCACATGCCTACATTTGTATCTGTGATTCCTGACCAAATTGAGGTCAGCTTGCTCTCAAGAATCCGATTCTTTATATCTAATTTCACCTTCTCTGCATCTGAGATGGCAAAAGTCTTTGCACCTGGATCTGTTACCTTTCCCTTGCCCCGACTAGCAACATCCTATCCTGATCCTACCTGCAAACACATAAAGATGAACACAATCAAATCCACAAGAAACAATAAGTGCAGGAGATTAATACCCCAAAGTTTGGGATTTAGCCCCCCTCGTAGATTCCACACTAGAGAGGATTTTCTGGAAAATCCGGACTAGGCGGATTCCAGCGAACCAAACATACAAAATCCCATAATATCATTTAAACTCATCAATTAACAAAGGAAAACCATTAGAAACATTTAACATAAGCTCATTTAATCAATTAGATACATCATCCATAAACCAATCATTTATAACCATCAAATCCAATATTTCCCCAAAAAATCGAAATAATCCGCCAGAGACAGATTTTGGCGAAAACAACAATAGTTATAACTAACCTGGGAAAAATGAAAAGACACGGAGAATTCTGGAAAATCCGAATGGAATGGCTTTTGGAGAAATCCAGATATAACATTATTAAAGCATGAAATTGGTAAAACGATCTGACCGCGGACATCGGGAAAATCCGGATGGAGAGGATTTTGGTGAGATTAAATGAAATCCAGGGAAAAGTGGTAAAAGAGAAAGAGATAAGTCGGAGAAATCTAGGGGAAGTGGAATTCTACGAGGACCTCGAAAACCTGAACCTTTCCACATTCTCACTACTTTCACCAAAACGTTTCAAATCACTCCGGATCCAAGCCAGAACTCTGAAACCAACTTAACCTAGACCTCCAACGAATGATACATGAACTTAGAACACTCTTCATAGCAATTTGAAGAGGATTGGCCATGCCCTAGGTCAAGAACCCTAAAATTTCTGCCATAAAAAATGTAGGGAACCAAGCACGACTTGCTCATACACTAGAATCGAGAGTTTAAAACTAAAGTAAGCAAATGCCCGAATAAGAAGCAATACCAAACCAAGCATAAATGTTCAACCAACCAAATGAACTGGTACACTAATGGAAAACCCCAAAACGCTCGATGATGATGCGCACCCAAAAAAACTAGGAAACCATGAAGGACTCCCAAGCAAACGAAGAAAAGCAATCGAAATCAACAAAGAAATGGGCACATCTACATACCATGGAAGCGTAAGGGTCGAAACTAGTGAAGCCAAAAAATAATCGTTTAATGCGAGTAGGATACAATCCATGCACAGGAAACGTAAACACACTGTCCAAATGGCTTCAAAAATCTAAAATCCAACAAAACACCAAGAGATCCAAGAAACAAGCTCAAATGATAGCAAATGCACAAAACTCAAATGATCAATTACTTCCCAAACAATCAATATATCAAAGCCCCAAAACCTCCGCACAAATGCCATTAATGCATTCGACAAGATAGCCATGATCACGAAAACCCCGAGGATTCGACATGGAGACAGACTTTGGGGAAATCTGGACCATACGGATTTTCCCAAAAATAGGGCAAAAGGCGACAACCTCGTGCATTGAAAGGAAACTGGGAGAATCCTTCCTAGGCAGATTTTCCTGAAAACAGTGAAAAATCTGAGATCAAGTCAAAACTTAAGATTTTCAATGAAACTCAAAAGTGTGCCACTTCAATTGGCAAGATGGATATTAAAGCACGAACCCAAGCAAGCAAAAACCCCTAGAAAAGAAGGGCCAAAACACCAAAAATAAAAATAAAAGGGTCCCCACTTTCAGTGGGGCATGTGTGCAAAAAACTGCACAACAGACACGACATGGTGAAACTAGCAGTGCCAAATGTGTTTCCTAACGTGAAACCTACTTATAGCAATGGTGGCACGTTATGACCCAGATACAAGGGTAATTAGAGATAATGATGGTGGGATTTTGATGAGCATAAATACAATTGAGATCCAATACATTTTTGATTTGAGTGAGTCTAGACCATTCTTGGTCAAAATTGATTTTGAGGAGATGAAGCAGGAGTACATGAGGTTAAAACCTCTTTTCAGGTCAAAATTACTTCCTCCTCACCTGGCCAGGGCAGTCAGTTCAACAATCATTATCAGCCCAAGTGACCAAGATCCTTTTAGACTGAGCTATTTCGCGAATCACTTTTTGGTAACATTTTATTCATTGTGCCAGATTTTAGGTTTCAACCCCAAATACAGTAATGCCCATTGCATACATGTTTATGGGGGCAGAAAAGATACATGATGGTTTGCTAAAGTTACATGTCGGGGATGTCATTACTCCTTTCTTTTGGTACTCCCTAATAATGCATATGTTCCTATACAAGAATGCCAACTTATTTTTAGATAATATGGAGCTTAGGCAAGAGGTAAATGGGGAAAGGTTATCGATGCAGATGTGGAGTGCAGATTTGTCTTATAACAGGGGAGGTGCTAGCTTTGTGTAGTTTGATAAAAACTTTGCCTCCAGACTCAGGGCTCGGTTAGTGGTGAATGTGCCAAGAGTTCTTGAGGATTTCCATGAATTCCACCGACCGAAGGTGAGGAAGCCTGATTTAAAGTTTTGGCACAATTGGAGTGATATCATCTTGTACCCCATAAGCATTGTCCTAAGGGTGTTTGGTTTCTAGGGAGCTCCTCACATTCTCCTATATAATGTACCATCAAGGATGGTATTTTCCAAGGTCATGTGGCAACTAGGTTGTATTCATGAAGACAACCTAACAAGAAGAGGAAAAGGGACTTTGTTCCCTGATTATACTATTGTTTCAGATTTTGTCTTTTCCAAGGGAGGATGGGTCCTCTTTGGAAGGTTTTTTGATAAATATCATTTGAAGAGTGGATCTAAGAGGTAGCATGACCCAGAGGGATTATTTTCCTTATTCAGGCAACTAATTAAAGGTGGAAAATTTATACATGAGTTCAACTTTCCTAAGGACCTAATTAGGAATGAATTTAACTTAAATAGGAAGGAATTGAATACAAAGAATTGGATTGCCTATGAGAAGCTACTAGCAATGGTGCATAAAATGGATCCAAAATATGATCCATTAATGGAGTTTACTCCATTCCACAAGAGAATTTCCTTCTTGTTGGACAATTTTAAAGAGATCATGGGAACCTTGAGAACCAAGAAGGTCAACTTGGAAATGGATTTTGGAATTCAGAGACCAGAGGTGAGGCCTGAGGAAACAAGGCCAACCTATCAGCCCCTAGTTGACAAACCTCTATACAAAAGAAAGAGGAATTATAGTAACGAGGAGGATGAGGGGGATAAGAAAGGAAAAATAATAATGCAAGCATCATCACAGCCAGCCCCAAGGATCAGAGTGTTTGGAGGGATAAGAATTGTGGACTTAGATTCACCACCAAGAGGTGATCCTGCAGTGTTACCATTAGAGCCAAGCCCTAAGAGGCAAAAGATTGAAGAATCACAAGAGGCTCTAATGGATGAAATAAATGTGACCGATCAAGACATGTAGGTTGGTATTCCTTCCCCTCCTAGATAAACACAACTGGTGTTATCTAATATGGATATCAAGGGGTAGTGTGTACAAGATGCCAAGATGGAGGCTTGCAAGGCATTCTTATATGATGATGCCTGTGTGAAGACTCCTATTTTCTTGTAGATGATTTGGAGGATGAAATTGGAGGAATACCAAGATAAATGCAAGAGAAGGAGATAATCAATCCCTGACAGGTCTGAGCAGGAGAATGATGATGATGTCAAGGCTGAATTGATGGAGGAATTTAAGAACATCAATCCTTAGGAAGGTAGGAGACCATTGACTCAAGCTGGTGTCCTGATTTTTCCTGAGTGGGACATAGTTGATGTTGTAGCATTTAATGCTATCCTACAATCCAAGCATCCTATGTAAAATAGTGAAGAAGAGGTTAAGGTAGCTTTGCATGATTCTACCTTCAGTGAGGAGTATGAAACTCTGGCCATATGGGCATTGGCACCCTAGGGAAGAAAACTTAATGTAGCTGATATTATTCTAAATCTAAGGGGAGGGATAATTATCAAGAGAGCTTCTAAAACTTCAACAACAGAAGCTACAACGTTGATGGTAAATGTGGCCAAATTGGCCCAGAAGACAGCCGAAAGAGAAGAGGCTTAAAAGAGGAGTGTGATGGATAAATACAACATAATAATTGCAGAGTATAGTTGGATGCAGCAAAGGAATGTTGAGCTGCAATCTAAAGTGGATAGATTGAAATATGGATAGGCAAAAGAATCCTCCAATGCTCCTGCTATCAGGGCGTTACCTCCTACTTCAGGAATAAGTTCCCCCTACTATTTCAATTTTTTCTACTCCAAGATCACCCATCCAGACACCTGCTCTTAGTCCTACACTAGGGCTAGTCGAAGAAGAAGTTGAGTATTTTGTGAATCCCACTAAAAAGAAAATGTTGAATAAGATAACATAATTACAAGTTGCCTTAAAGGCAAGTGAGGATGATGCCACTTCCAAATGGGATGAGGTGGTTGATATAGTTTTGAGGCTGAAAAGTGGATCCCTAGAGCCAATGATCTAGATATTATGTTTAAGGCTTCTAGGTTTGATGTAGACAATAGGCCCTAGTCATTGAAGCCTACTCAAACATTTGTGAAATCATTGAGGGGATTCCAGGCCCTACTTGATGATTTGAGTAGAAGAATTAGGGAGCTGGTAAAGAGCTTTGATGATTGGAGTGACACTTTTTTGCGAGACATAATTGATGTTTAGGGAAATTTTAAAACATTGTAGTAGTGGCAGGAAAGGGCAGAGGAAGTTATTAATGCACAAATCAAAGTGATTTGTGATGATTCTGATTATGACTTGTTAGTAAGTAGCATGGACAAAATAATTAATACCAGCATATTCTTCGAGTCATTTGAAAGAGAGGCCAATCAAGTTGTGGTAAAGTATACACCTTACAATACTAAGGTGAATGAGGTGGTGAATTTTGACTGGCCAACCGATAAAGAGTATTAGAAATGGGTGGAGAAATACTTAACCGAGGAGGCGTAAAGCGGTGTCTACTACCGGCAACTAACAACTCAACAGTTATGGTTATAACTGATTATGGTTTTATTTCCATGGCGGCTTTTTGGCGCGGGCTTTGAGGTTTGGCAAGCATAGTGGCTATTCCCTAATGAGTGGGATCAAAAAGAAGATGCTATGGTACTTGCCGATTGTAATCATATTTTTGAAATGTCATAGAGCGATCCAATTGACCGATGACATGTGTATATTTTGGGCCCGATGCTTGTTTGCTCCTTCATTTTATATAAGAAGGATTTCAAGGCTAGAAATAAGGGTTGGAAAGTTAGATATTTTTTGAGGTCGAGTCTAGGCATAGTTGCAGAGCAGTCGTAAATCCTTCTTATAAAAAGTGAAAAATGCAATTTAGGTTTTGTGTCATTTTGTAGTCAAGTTTTAGGTGTATGAAGGTTTGATGTTTCATAATAGTACTAGCACTTGAGTTATAATGATTCATTTCAAGCTCATGTCTCTCCTTTATATAAGCGTATCATAATTTTGAATAATATAATCAAGGGTTATTGCATTCATCTCACTGTTGTGGTGTGTGTGACTTCCATTTTGGCTTTAATTCAATGAATTAATTAAAATGCTTGATTGGAGGTATAGATGGTTATGCTTATTAAGGGATTTGGTAAGATGTATTGGGTTAGAATATAAATTGATGATGTTGTAAGGAAATTGTTGTCAGAGATTTTACATGCTATGTGTTTGAATCTGTTATGGGATTTTAAATGTTTGTGAACCTGACTCCCCAATGGTATATGGCACTGGTTTAAATCGTATATGTGTGTGAGGTTGTGTTTCTGTCTATTTCTACTTAGAGCTTGCTACCAAATTGCAAATCAAATGACTATCTTAAGTTGTGAAATATTGTTGCATTCATCTCATGCTCCAAATAGTTGATATTACTGATGAAAATCCAATTCAATTCAATATTATCCTATTTTGTTGAGCTATTAAATGGGATTATCTATTGATTGTTAATATTTTTTTATAAGTTTTGTACAAAGATTATACAAACATTATAGGGACCACCCTCCCGGGTTTTGTAGAGCTCGAAGTGTAGGAGGTTTATTGTTAAAATCTTCGTCAGTTGGTCTAGGTCCTTTGAGTTGCCCTCAATTAGAATTAGCAATTCTATAGGTAGAATAGAAGATAAACCTGGTTTATAGTAAAAACAACCAACACTTCCCACTCTTGATCACTACAGGGGGGAGGAGGGTGAGCCTGTAGTGGTGAAATGTTAAGGAGAGGAGCTTCCAACCCTCCTACAACAAGGGCTAAGGAAGAACGACCTTCAAGGTCTCTATCACTCAGCTCTTATGGGTCTAAGGTCAATGAATTTTCAAAGATCTTTGATAGGGTTAGAAATTCATCCACCGAGTCAAGCATACACTTAATGCAAGTTAAATTTTTCGCCTTGACGGATGGAGGAGATTGTGCTCAAGATTCATCTCCAAGCTCACCGAGTGATTCGGGAGCAGTGACAAACTCATTAGAAGTTGAGACTAGTTTTGTTACTAGAACATAACAAGTCAGCATAGGGCCACCTTTCATTGAAGGTGGGCTCATTTTTCATCCTCTATTGCTGGAAGGACCATTTTGATGTTGTTTTTTGCACAACAACAACTCAGACAGAATATATATAGTATCCTATCTCTCTTGAAAGGTCAATCTCTATTGAAAAAGAGATAACCACAAGGTCTCTCAGGTGTCAGGTCATGACTTGCAATAAAAAACCTTAGTGATAAATGTGAAAATGTTGGTAATCACAAAGGGACCTTACAAAAAAAGTACTGAAGACACTAAACTTATCACATTTTTGCAATATAATGATACTCAAATTCTTGGTTTAACCAAAGATCAAAGAAATAACAAAAGATAAATGGTTTTAGAATTCCTAAGATTGATACTACTCCTATGATCAACAATACTAATGATGAAATGCTTGGAATGGACCAATCCCTCAAAAAAATAATTTTTCATCAACCCAGGCTATACCTGCAATCTCATAGGAACAGTGAAATCTTCTAAGGAATTAAAGATTTTTAGATCATGGAAATTCATTCAATTGAACTGGATGAATGCCCAAAATTGAACTAAGCACAAAAATATAGGGTATAGGTTGACCTCGTGCAACGAACTCACAATCAAGAAGCTACCCAATTTATGAACCAGAGATTGCTACTACACTCCAATCTCTAAATCACAAGCACTATCGAATCATTTAACTCTAAATCTAAGATGCATTCAAACATTTCCAAGTAATTTTAAAGATAGAATAAGAACCATGCAAGATTAATCAATCCAAAGAAGGCACCAATAATAGCACAATGTCTTCACTCTCATTGAATCACCAGTAATAGCAACAATTCTGATATTTAGTTACAACACTTGCATAAAATATGACTAACTCCTAACTCTAACCTTCTGCTCTAATCTTCTAGTCTATATTTTATCTAATTCTAACAAATTAACTAACTGTCTAACCAAATTTCAAATGAGGCCACATGCCATACTTATAGAGATTCCATCTAGTGGTAGCCTGATCTAGGGTTACAAAGAAGGTCGGCCACCAACCATATCGGCCCAGACAGCCCACAATAAATCACCGCCCTATATTGAATGCATGAGGTGCCTTCCTCAAATCGACCTGGGATCTCTGCAAATCCCAATTCAGATAGAATAAACTATGCAGGTCATGTCCACCATCAATTCCTCACCCATGTGAAATAAAAGAATGGTTATGTGCATAGAATGTGAGTTTGAATACAAGTGACCGATCAATAGTTGAGTTGGGCACCATGAATGACTCTGATTGATTCAAACCAGTTTAAATTTTTTATGTCACATCCACCTCAGATGAATGGCCAATGAGAAAACCTTCCATGTATGGATAGGTTTTACCTACTCACAGTTTCAAAATGTACCTGATTGTATCCTGTGGATCTTGCAATATCTTCAAAGTACACCCATCCTTCCTTTGGCCCTGATAGCAACAACCTGCCCAATCCATTTTGCATACAAAAGGGCCAGAATTAATATTCATTATAGCATCAAAATCCAAGTCAATCCACTAGAATCTCCAAGGCAAGAAAACCACTCGCAAGCCCAAGTGGAAACAAAACCAAAACAAGACGGAACCGGAACCAAAACAGGTGGAGGGAGAACCAAAACAAAAAAGAAGCGGAAACAAAATAGGTGGGGGAGGAACCAAAACAGGTGGAGGCGGAACCAAAAAAAAATAGAAGCGGAAACTAAATAGGCAGAGGCAGAACCAAAACCAAAATATAAGTTGAAATAAAATAGGAAAAGGTAGAAACAATACCAAAATAGAAGCAGAAACAAAACAAGCGGAGGAAGAACCAAAACCAAAATAGAATAAAAATCAAAATAGGTGGAGGTGGAACCAAAACCAAAATAGAAGCAAAAACAAAATAGGTGGAGGTGGAACCAAAACAGGTGGAGGTGGAACCAAAACTAGATGGGACCTTTTTCTAAGTACCGAGTTTAGTTCCCACCCCGATCTTGGATCCGGTGAAGGAAAGTAAGTGAAGGAAAAAAGGGGAACCAAAGAAGACCCAAGGGAGCAAACCAACCCAAAGGCCGAACAACAAAGAAAACAAGGAAACAGGAAGTGAAGCTAAAACCCGAACAATAATGGAAACCAAAAAATGAACTTTGCGAAGGTTCCAAGTTTAGTTCCCATCCTGATTTCACCTCCAATGAAAGGGAAACAACAAAGGAAAAAGGAATAAAAAAGCATACCTAAGGGGAAGAACCAACCCAAAGGAACCAAAGCCGAAACCAGAACCGGATCTAAAACATGAACCTTTCAAAGTTTCCAAGTTTAGTTCCCATCCTTATTCTACCTCTGATGAAAGGAAAACAACAAAGGAAAAATGAAGACCAAAGTATAACTAAGTTGAAGAACCAACCCAAAGGCCAAACAACGAAGAAAACAAGGACACAGGAAGCAAAGCTAGAATCGAAACAGAAACGGAAACCAAACCATGAACTTTGTGAAAGTTCTAAGTTTAGTTCCCATCCCAATTCCTCCTTTGATGAAAGAAAAACAATGAAGGAAAAAGGAAGACCAAAGCAGACCTAAGGGGAAGAACATACCCAAAGGTTGAACAACAAAGAAAATAAGGACACTGGAAGTGGAGCCAGAACTACAACTAAATCCAAAACATAAACCTTGCGAATTTTCCAAGTTTAGTTCCAATCCTGATTGTGCCTCCGATGAAAGGAAAACAACAAAGGAAAAAGGAAGACCAAAGTAGACCTAAGGGGAAGAACCAACCCAAATTTTGAACAATTAATAAAACAAGGACAGAGGAAGTGAAGCTGGAACTGGAACATGAGCAGAATCTGAACCATGAACTTTGTGAAGGTTCCAAGTTTAGTTCCCATCCTAATTCTACCTTTGACGAAAGGAAAATAATCAATGAAAAAGGAAAACCAAATAAGACCTAAGGGGAAGAACCAACCAAAAGTCCAAACAGTGAAGAAAACAAGGACACAGGAAGTGGAACTGGAACCATAATCAGAACAGAAACTGAACCGTGAACTTTTTGAAAGTTCAGAGTTCGGTCCCATCATGCACCTGAACCCACCAAGAAAAGGAAACAAAGTATTAGGAGGGAAATAAAAATTCCTAAGACCTAGAAAAAACACTAAAGAAAAACAAAGGGAAAGGGAACCCACTTCCAGAGAGAACATCCAAAGACTCCATAACCACTAACTCAGAATAGGGGCACTTTACAAACAAGACAAGCATTTAGGAACAATGCAAAGTAACCAAATACCACAAGAAAATGACCACGACACCAAAGACCAAAATCTCAAGATTTTCAAAGACAAGCTCAAAAGGTAGGGCCACAAACAAGAGCCAAAAGACCAGGAAAAATAGTTCCCTACTTTTAGTGGAGCGTGTGTGCAAAAAACTGCACAACAAATGGCGACTCCACTAGGGAAATGCTTCAAAGAGTTTCAATGACAAACTGGAATCAAGAACCTAGAATCTTTGATTTCCATCCAAGCATTAGGTCACCCTATGAACAAGGTTTCAAAAATCAAAATCAAAAAAACCTTTCTTGTACTAGGGTCAAAGTTTTTTTGTATGCATTCATTTCCTTTTCCTTAGTTGCAATAGGGACCAAACTTAGTCTGACAAGGCTACATAAGGATTCCAACTCCAAAAGAAACCTATATAGAGCCTCATTTCCAATCAGGCATTCATAGCCCTAATGAGGTTATCATTGTGATTCTCCCTAGCATAGCTCTATTACCAGCCAAGCATCTATAGCCCCACTAGAGATACTAGGATACCCCTGATAAAGTGAACATTTCTTTAATTTTCAACATTTTATTTCCCTTTTTTTTTAAAATATTCTCTTTGAGATCTTTAAACTTTCCCTTTCACCTTGCGAGAAATGAAGCCCGCACTCAAGGATGAAAACCATAGTGACGTTGGAGTAGAATATAATATTTTTCACCCAATCAGACTTCATGAAGACCATATGCAACCCTAGAATCCTTAAGATTTGTGTGAAAGTATGAGACCCAAATACATTCCTGAATTTGACTTAATCAAGTGACTCCAATTCCAAGTGTATGCAACATTAGATGAAGGAATTCCACCAGATCATTCCAAAAATATGATTTAAATTTGTAAAATAAACCCTCAGAATAGCCCCAAGCAAGCAGCCAATCTTACAAATGTAACAAGCCCAAAAGAAAGCAAGAAAACCCAAATCAAGAGCATAACAAAAATCAGAACCAACCAAAGTGGACCTACTCTAACAAAAGAAACCCTAATCTAACCAAAGAAAAAATAGAAAAACAAAAAGGAAACCTAATCTACTTATGTACAAGGAAAGAGTTGTAAACAACTCAGGACTGGAAATAGTGCTTCAAATACTACCCATTGATAGGCAATGGGATATTTTCTCTAGTGAGAGTTTTCAAACAAAAAACATTATTTCCCAGAATCTCTGCAATCTAATAAGGGTCAAGCCAAAGTCTATCATATTTTTCGTGCTCCCCTTTTCAGTCATGGGCTTTATCTTAGTAGAGGACCAAGTCAAAGATTCTAAAGGCTTTCACCTTGGATCTCCTATCAAACCATCTCTTCATTACACCTTGATGTTTGGAAAAAATTTCTTGGGCTTCATCTCTTCCCACTTCAAGGTGTAACAGTTCAGCCAAACGGGCTTCACATTTATCGTCTCCATCATAATATTCATTAATAAATTGCAAAGTATGGATCTTTAGCTACATGGGAAACACAGGTTCCAAACCATATACTAAGTGATAAGGAGAGGTTCCTGGGGATGTTTTATGTCTAGTGTGGTTTTCCCAAAGAGAAAATCTAAGTTGGGTGTACTAGTGCTTGGGATCCTTCTCTAGTAGATTACCGATGTCTGTTAAAAGAATTTTATTGGAAGACTCAGCCAAGCCATTACCCTGTGGATAGTAATTAGATGAAAATTTTATGGCAATCCCTTGATCATAAGCCTAGTTAGAAAACTTCAATGATTCAAAAGAAGGATCGTTATCACAAACCAAATCCAATGGACATCCAAAGAGATTAATGATACCTGATTCAATGAAATTGATTACCACTTTAGAAGTATATTTTTTGCATACAAGAGCCTCAGTCCATCTGGTAAAGTAATCAGTTATAGTAAGAATATACCTGTGACAAATGAAGCTGGATTGATTGGACCTATATGTTATGCCTTGCATAACCACCCCATCTTTTGCCTTGGTCAAAATGGGTCCCCCTTGGTTATTTTTATCTTTGGTTTGTTTCAGAGAAAGTTTGGAGTCCTTGGTCTCCAACACTTTGTTTTATTTTTTATTTGGTCTGTTGGAACCAGAGCCAAATCCAAATCGGGTTCTAAAAACTTGAATCAAAACTTGTTCCAGGCCCCATCCCGACAGTCTTGCTTTTTGATATTTTGTTTTGTCTTTATCAGAGCCAAAACCAGAGTGGATGTTAAGTTGGTCTTTATTAAAAATTGCAAAATTAGTTTCCATTCCTCTCCCGACTCCTCTTTTTGAACTTTTGTTTTACTCTAGAATTTTTGTTAGGTTTCTTTACTTCAGTCTTTTTGTTTTATTCTTATGTTTGGTTTCGTTTTGTGCTTTGTCGGCGGAACCGGACCCGAAATGGGAACGAAGTTATGGAAATTTCTTAAGTTTCAAAATCAGTTTCCATTCCGATTCCGCCCCCGCCGTTTTCTTGGTCGTTGAATTTTTGACTAAAGTCGCACTATTGTGAAGTGTTTGTTCTTCTCCAATTTTGACTCAGTGTAACTGCATTTAATGCATTAATGACAACAGCTTGGCATAGGTAAGAACTTCAATTTTTACCTTCATTAAGGATTAAACGTATCATTATTATCATTGTTAAAAACTTAAAGAGTAAAATAGAGCTGCTGCAGAGTCCATCTGAGCGAATCGACGAAGGAAGAAGGAGATAATAATTGCGAATCAATTCAGAAGGTTAGTTGGGTTCTTTTGTATTCGAGGTAGGGTTTCGTATTGTTGTTGTTCTTCGTTTATTTACTATTGCATTTTTGTGTTTGCTCATGATTTGAATCATTTCGTTTTAACGAATTCATGGTTCTTGGTATGTTTGTTTGAGTAGGTTCTTGCTTTATTTTGTTTGTCTGGTTAATTCTTCGTTTCTTTTGCTTTTCATTTTTGGTTCTTTGTGTTTTAGGGCACGGTCACTTTCACATTTTAGTCGTGATCACGTCGTGCTATTTTGATTTGTAGTAAGTTAGATTAAATTGAGGTTTTTAAATGGCGTTAGTTAAAATTAGGAATTTACAGTGAGTTAGGGTTAGTTGAATCTCATTTTTACTTAGGGTTTTGTCGTGTATGTAATTTGGTAAAATGGGAAGGGCTAAATTGTGCCCTAGTTTTCATGTCACATGTTCTAGATTAGGGTTTCATGCATTTCTGTGATCACATTTAAAAGATTAAAATATGATGCTCTAAAATACAGTCACCCCTAGTCATATGGGGATGGTTTTATCGAGTTCTAGGTTAGCCCCATGTCATTTTGAAAATCACCTAGTTTGAAACCATGAAGTTCTACATTAAATTGATGAAGTCATTTATGATGTCATGGTCAACCTGGGCAGAAGCGAGATCGGAGTCAATTTTGAACTTGAGAATTTTGTTTTCCAAAAGGTATCAATTCCATTTCCATCCCATCTCCGGCTCCGCTTATTGTGAGGAGCCTTCTTTCAAAATAACGATAACCTAGATGAGAGTGGAATCAGAACGAAATAAGAATATGAAATAGAAAATATAAGGAAAACCAAGTTTGTTTCCATTCCAATTTTGGTTCTGGTTCCGATCACATTTTGATTTTCGACTCCGAGCCCGCTTCTTATTAGTAAAGTGTCCATTCCAGTTCTGACTCCAAGCCCAACAGTGTGTTAAAAGAGACTGTTTACAATATGTTTCGGCTTGGTTTCGCCTCTGATGTATACATGAAAGGTATGGTTTTAAAGCATGTTTTATGATGATATTCAAAGATCTAGTTAGAGGTTTTTATGGCAGGAAAGCTAGAAAATGTCAGGAACATCAGGAGAAGCTTCTCAAAGGAATCAACCAGCAGGAACATCAAAGGCAGTGCCTAAACCAAAGAAGATCAAGCCTGAACAATTTCCTTATACCTTGAGGTATAATCACAGGAGTCCTATTGTGAGAGTAAGCAAAGTGGAATCTGACTGGTCAGATATCACTGACACAAACTTGGGCCAGTACAACTTTGAGGAGGCATGTGCTGAAACGTTCAGTGAGGATGCAACACCTAGAATGAAGAGGATTCTTGAGTCTGGTTTGGCTCATATCACTTTGTTTCCTTTGTCAATCCAATGCCCAAAGTTGATCTTAATAGCAGCCAGTGCCTACAATCATGTTACTAGACAGTGCATGGATTCCCAAAACAATATGATTATTGATCTTACTCCTCATGCATTGCAAAGTATATTCAATGTCTCGGATCCTAAGAATTTGGTGCAACTGGATGAGGCGGAGGCCTTGGAGAAATATAGTAAGTATAAGGACTCCAACAAGTCTCATTTAAACAAAAAGTGGTTAAAGACAGAAAAAACATCTCTAAGCAAGCTTGCGGACCAGCCAAAGAGGGCAGATTTCTATAAGGAGGTATCAGATTTAATCATGATGTTGTCTAGAGTTTTTGGGAAGAGAGATTCATTTCAGTTCAAGGAGTGGATGTTTCCTTTCATCCAGACAATCTTAAATGGAGCCCAGCAGTTTGATTGGCCGATGATTGTGTCAAATTCTATTCATGATCAACTGACTAGCGTTAGGCAGACTAAATGCTTCTTTATAACTTCTTACATTGTGTATGCAGCAGCAAGGTTGGGTATTTTCTAAGGTTTGAATAGAGAGGGTATAATGGGAGTCTTGGATGGAAAAAAGAAAGTGTGGGAGCACTATGACCAATTGTCTCTACAAGTTTTTGAGACTCAATTCAGAAGAGTCAATGATGCATTTATATATTTAGTCATTAACCAATTAAATGGAGATGTAGGGTATAGGCTGAGTCAAGAGGCCATGGCGTTTATTGCTGAATGGGGATGTTGGTACATTCAATACCCCAAATTTACATATTTTAGGTTAGATGGTTTTGAAGGCCATCCACATCTACTTCCAAGGTGTTGCAATAACAAGATAGTGCTAATGGATTTTGTATATCAGGCTCTTGGATTTAATGCTCGTTTTGGAATAAAGCATAAAACAAGATGTCACAAGTTCCCCATGAAGTTGGGTGAGTATGGCTGAAAGCACTTGGTAGGAGCAAAGGTGGTTTGTAGTGAATTGATACAGTTGAAGTTAGGTTTATACACAGCTCATAGGCACTTTGATCCGAAGGGTAAGATTTATGCCTTGTTGCCTTCGGTGTTTGACAAACATTTCAATTTGTTAGAAGACTTTTGGAGTGATCGACATGATGAGTATGATCTAAGAAAGAAGAATTATAAAAGATTATATGTCTCACTCATGTCAGAGCTTGGTGTTAAAGATAACATTCCTAACACATTGGTGGATGATGGAATTGTATTGGATCCATCCTATGAAGCTTTGAACATTGGCACCAGGATTCTGGATCCAATTGACTGGGACAGTGAGGAAACCATTGAGATTAAGCAAATTGGAAGGATAGTATTGGATAGGAGTGTACAATGGTTAGTTCTAAGAACCAAGAATCCTCAAGGACCAGCCCCTAAAAAGGGTAAGCGATACAAAAGGATCAAAAGGAAGACACCTCCTAAAGAGCCATTGGAGTTCTTTCCCCCAGACATCGAAGAAATAGAACTTGAGGCGATAGATGATGAAGAGGAAATACAAGAAGGGGATGTTCAAAAGGGATCGACTGTTTCAACACCTACATTAGGCGAATCATCCGCACAAGTCCCACGTGCAGAGTAGCAGAGTAAAGATTTTCAAAAGGGAGCTCTTCATAGTATGGTTGAGGTTGGAAAGGGAAAAGAGGTGGAGAAGGAAATTCATGATGTTGGGACAGATTCAGATGAGACTGTGTTAGAAAAGGATGTGCAAGAGAATGTGCCTCTAGAGGAGGATTCTGAATAGGTAATGATGCAAGAGGAGCAGTGGGAGTTGTTTGAGGAAGTTAGAAATAATGCTGAGGTAAATGCTAAAAAAATAGAAAAACAAAATTTAATGGGTGCCAGACACAAACTGATTCCATATTACAACAGCAACAAATTGAAGCTAAGGCAGCAGTTGATGAAGTAGAGAGACATAAAAGGCAATAAGAACATGAAATCAAGGTTAAGGAAGAGAATGACAAGTTGGAACTAATACAAAAGATTCATGACCTAGAAGATGAGAAGGCAAGGAACCGGAGGGAGAAAGAAATCTTGGTTGCCAAGTTAAAACTTGTTGAGGAAACTCGCCAAAAGGAAGTAGAAGTAGAAAGATTAAGAAAGGAAAAGGATGTTGAAGAGCTGGTTAAGAAACAATGACAACAACAAGCAAAGGAAGAAAAACTTAAGGCTTTAGGGGCGGAAAGACTAGAGGCTTTAAAAAAAGAGAAACTGCAAAAAGAAGCTCTAGAGAAGGACAGATTGGAGAAGGAAAGATTAGAAAGGGAAAAGGTGGAGAGAGATTTATTGGAGGAAGAGAGGTTGAAGAAAGAAGAGGAAGATAAGAAGATTCAGGAACAGAAAGATAGGGAAGAGGCTAAAATGCTTGTATAGATGCATATAGTGCAAGAACAATAAGAGAAATCAAGGGTTGATTCTCAACCCCAAGTGAATGTGCAACCACCTTCTACTACTATTGCTTCTTCTTCCTCTATGATGACTACTACTCCATGTGCTCCCACTTGGTTAAAATTGGACTTGTAGAATAGGGCAGCAACACCTTCACAACCTCTCAATTGCGAGGATATGATGAAGGAGATTGAACAAGAAAGGCCTAAAAAGAAGGCCAAGATCCTACACTCTACCAGACTCACAGAAAAAGGAGAGATTGTTAGTGAGTGTGCCATGCCAATGATAGAAAAGGAGGTAGGGGACACGCAGCTAATGAATTATCAGTTGAGTACTATCAACTTGGGAAGGCCCACTATGAATCAGTAGATGAATCTAATTGATGTGGTGACTTCAACAACCAAGTCAAGAATGATAAAAGATAAATAGAAGAAATATGAGCTTAAGGCTCAGTTGGATCAATTGCATTCATTTTTTAAAAATGTCTCCTCTTCGAGATCACAACAGGTAATGACCATTGAGAATCCTATTTTGTTAAGCAAAAAGGAGGTAGATGATTTGGTGCAGGTAAGAGGTAAAGCGGAGATGGTAGACAGATGGGTAGAAAAGTTGAATCGGGAGGTAGGTGAAGTTTTGGTTGAGGGTTTTGAGGTTTACAAAAGCACAGAGGAGTTGATAAGAGAAATGCAACTATATATTGAATCCTCAGAGAAACAAGAAGAAGAGTATAAAGAGTATAGTCAGAAATCAGAGAAAGTTTATACATTGCCTTTAACTACTCTTCTTGAACAATCAATACTTGAGGAAGATAATAAATATTTTGTTGGAAAAACATCTTGTATACTCTGATTCAGAGCAGATTTCTTGTGTAAACATAGGAGTGAGGTTCAAGAGGTTGTTAATAATCTGACTCAATAGTTTTAGGAGTTGGAAGCAGTCATTGCTATCATTGTAGATGTAAATGTATTAACAAAAGAAGGCATGCCTTTGAGTAAGATCAAAGAGAAATGGGATGAAAGATTTAGAGGACTCATGCAGAAAGGAGAAGATGGAGAAGATCTGATGATAGATCAATTAATGGATGTCAAAGAAGAAATAAAAGTTCCTAGAAGAGAGTTGACAAAGATAAAAGGTATGAGAGGGTTTGCTATAGAAGAGTTGGAGAGAATTAAGTTTGAGGACAGCTTGGTTGATGGGCCATAAATAGATATATTACAACAAGTCTTCACCAGTTATGATGAGTTCATTGTAGATCCAACTTCACATGCATAAATCTCCCGCATGCATGATTTTCTTCTTCTTTGCATGTTGCATGCAGCACTGACAATTTTGAGGCACATGGCATGTTTCTCTCTTCCATTTTATATTCTCTAGTTTAACTAAATGTCTAATGTAAGAACTCAAGATCAAATTGATCTGAGTTTCCAAAAGAATTTTAGTTCCTAAAAAGGTGGATGATCTAAAATAGAAGTGGAGTTTGAATTTTTGTATATCTATAAATACCCTTTGGGTATCATATTGTAGGGGTCGGATAATTGAAAATAGAATTGGCTTACCTGATATTAGGAGATATAATTTTGTAGTGATGATTGAGATACATTGTTACTAGATACTTTACAGTTAATAAAATTACAAGTTTACGCAATATGGTGTTACAATGGAGTTTTACTTGATAAGGCTGATAAGTTATAATCTATCTGAATGCCAGTGATTATGCTGAAGCATGCTAGTTTCTTATATGATGAAAGTCATTAGAAGAAACCATATTTAAGGATTATCTTGTTAGATTATCATTGAATTAAAGTTATTAAAGTTTGTTAATCTATGACCTTGGTAATGAATGGATGTGTGTTCTTTTGAAATCTTGGAGATAGTTGTGATATGTGAATAGTGGTATTAAATTAAGCACCTTAGATGCATGCAATGGTATAGTTTATTCTATAAATTGTGTCATGCTTTGGTTTTGTGATCTGTTAGAAAACATTCATTGTTGAAGGTATATGTTCGGATGTTAGATAAATTTGATTCATACTTACTGGTTTACCCTTTGATCTATCTTTTTCTTTTGTTTGAAATCCCCTTTATTTACAAGAATGGTTTGATAAAATGAGTCATTGCTTGAATCTTTTGTTACCAGCATAGGCCCCTTGAACATTATAATTGCATGAACCGATTGAGTGACACTAGATAGTTGAGAACCAACTACCAGGACCTTGGGAGTTAGGCTACTATATGTTGTCTTTCCTTTTCAGGAGAAATAGAGTAGAAATATTGTGTTTGAACATTGTTTGTGTCATTTTCACCATCAACAGAAATTGGTGCTAGAAGGAGGGCTAAAAGAACAAGCTAGTTCGCATAGGGTTTTTCTCACAGGACAAATACAAAAAGATTATCAGATCTTCTACTAATCCTAAACCATTACAAGAATTGCAAACCCTAGTTAGACCCAGACCTCATGCTCATAGGGTTTTGATACCTACACTGCCACCACCACTTACTCCACCTGGATTTCCTCCAAATCCACCTACACCACCACCAGTTCAGCCTGTGTTGCCAACAATTAGGCCTATATCACCACCTTCCCAACCAATCCCATCGATGTCTTACTTTGTGAATAATCCCTCCCCGTTAGGGACTATTCCTGGGGGATTCCATTATTTACCAAAGAACCCAGAGAGGTTCTATCTGAAATACATGAATGGAGAATTGAGAAGTGTTGAGGAACATATACAAGCATTCAAAGATGCTTTCACACGAGCTCAAGTTTCTCATCAAGATGTGGTATGTAGATTTTTTCCTTACTGTTTAAGAGATATGGCATATAATTTGTATTTAAATCTTCCCCAGGGATCTATTCTGGGTTGGATAGATTTAGAAAATGCTTTTATTAATCAATTCAGGGTTTATGTAGACCCTACAATATTATATCACTAGTTTTCCACCATAAGAAAGGAACATCATGAACCACTGCCCTTGTTCAACACTAGGTTCCAAAGGATATATCGTAGGCTACAAGAGCCTTACTTAGTGCCAGAGGGTATGGCCATATAGGAATATTTGAGAGTTGTTGATCCTTTGATTGGCCTGTTCTTCCAAAGAACTTATCAACTTGGTGAGATTGACTCTTTGTCTAAGATTTATCATTTGGCTATCAAATTGCAATAATAGATAAGTCTGTAATCTGGAGGTTTAGGAGCAACTTTTCCTCCCATGAATTATGAGATGCCTAATCCACCACTATACAACAATGTCCTAGGGATGTCCTATTCCCAATACGGACCTGTGTCCGAGTTGCAAACTCCACCTACCATGCCCTTTTTCGGTAATGGCATGCAAGATTCTGCCCAACAACCTCAAAATCCACAACAACAAGCAGGAGGATCAACCCATGTTCATTCCCCAGCCAGAGTAAAAAATATGTAAAATGAACAAACGGTTCAATTGACTAGTGAGTTAGAAACTCTTAAGAAGACTCTATCTCAAATGTCCAATGACATGGCACAACTTAGGCAGAACCCTCCCTACAATCATAATCAGAATTGCAATAACCAGGGAGGTTATAACAATCAGGGAAATTACTCTAATCAAAACCAAAATCAGAACACCAATAGGAACTTCCAGAATCAGAACTCCTCAAACCAAAATTATCAAAATCAGAATAGAGGATATAATCAAAGGTTCAACAACAACAACAATAATAGGCAGTGGAATACTGGACCTAATAATGGGGGAGTTCCTCATAATTATCAAACAGGTGAGGAAAGACCGCATACTGCTAATGTTGCTGATTTGAATTTTATGACCAATTGGTGTAGACTGCATGATACAGTAGCACATTCTAAGGTCAATTTTCCATAAATGGAGAAAATTGTGAAAATTGCATAGGCTAATGCCCATCCTCCAACAGGAAATTCCAATCAGGATAATGGTCCAGTCAGCACTGCCATGACTTATGAAACCATTGAAGAAAAATATCAATTCCCTATGCAAGGAGACAATGAGCCAGATGAAGATGTATATGATGCTCATGCTTTTCAATCCAAAGGAGGTCACTTTCTCAGAAATTAGAATAAGGGCCCATTCACTACATCTGCACCCCCTAATAGCATGGTCCCACCTAACCAAAATGTAGATAACAATCCACCACCACCAAAGGGACATTCTAATTCTCAAAATAGAGGTAATCTGCCTCCTTTTCCTAAATATCAAGTTAGGAATGATTTAGAGTTTGATTTTGTTGCAGAATTACAGAGGCAGAAGACATCACTATCTTTCTTTGACATCATGAAGTGGTGCCCAGCTCAATGGGAGGTGGTATTAAAAGCTTTGGAAGAGGCAAATCATCTAAAAGGGAAAGGTAAGGTGACTCCAGCAAAGGAGAAAAATGAAGTCATTTATAAAGGTAAGACTAGTACCCCACCTTTCTTGTTAAGTTTAAAAATCTTTGGAAAGAATCTTAACAATTGTTTATTAGATTCTGGAGCATCAGGGAATTTCATGCCTTTTTCAATTTGTAAGAAGTTAGGATTGAGTCCTATCCCAACTAATAAAAAGGTGATTCAGTTGGATAAGACCGAAGTCAATGTTGTGGGTGAATTAAAGAACATGCATGTGCATGTTGGATCAAACCCAAGGATCCAGACCTATATAGATATCCAAGTAGCCGATATCCCAGAAACATATGGTATGCTTCTAAGTTGGGAGTTAATAAAGAGCATAGGGGGGTATCTGTCCTTGGATTTCTCACACATGTGGTTACCATGGAAAGAAGTTGCCACACAGATAAGAATTGAAAGTGAACCTAAGCTCAAACACATGATCATAGAATATGATGCTTCAAATGAAGTAGCATTTTTTGAGACTGAGATAGGTGTTTACAAACAAGAGAAAGTTCTTACTTTCTTTGTAATTAGTCCTGATGATATGTTACCCTTAGATTGTAGTGACCCAATGATCCACATCAACCAGCAGGTTCTAATAAAGAAATTGAAACAAGATACGCTAGTTTTAGGAGGAGAAACTAACTTATGTAGTTTATTACTTCCTAATTGGTGTATGATTCACTATCATAATCATTCAGAATTAACATGTCAATCATGCTTAGATATTCTAAGTCATGTAGATCAACATCAAAAAATATATCAAGAAGAACAAGCCCAGACCCCCATCAATGAGTTTTCCTTCCAAGTTAAGGATGCAACTATTCTTACATGGGCTAGTCTTTCTCAATAGGAAGGTCTTTCACTAAAAGAAAAGACTCAGGTTGTTTGTTCTGAAGTTCAAAAGGAAGTTGAGATGTCCCCGTTCCTATTTGATACACCTACCCCACGTACTTTACCAATGCCCAAGGAATTGATAAGAAGTGACTTGGATGGTAATTTGACCCTAGAGGATGTTCAGGAAGTAATTCCTAGATAGGCTGAAAACATAGAAAAATCTTCAACTCAGCTTTGTCCTAAGTTACATTCTGATAAACAGTTAAAGTCTGAGCTACCACATGTCTCAAGTGATTCATTCCCTATTACTTCTAAAAAGAAGGAACTTCCAACCAAGGGTTAGTTATGGAATCTTAAATTTGATGTTTCTAAATCTAAAGTAGGAAGTGGAGCGGGGATTGAACTAACTAATCCAAAAGGAAAGACTTATTTTTCTTCTTACAGATTACAGTTTGGATGCACGAATAATGTGGTAGAGTATGAAGCACTTTCTCGTGGGCTTATGTTTGCTTATAACAAGAAAGTTATTACTCTTACAGTGATGGGAGATTCTGAGGTAATTGTGAAACAGGTACGTAGCCAATACACATGCCATAACAAAATATTAGCTACATATAGAAACAAGGTTTGGAATTTAATTGAAGATTTTGATGCATTTGGGATTACTCTCATCCCAAGGGAAGCTAATCAAATTGCAAATGCTCTTGTTGTTGCTGCTAGTACATTAGAGCCTATGCAATACTCAAATATTAAGAGCTTTTCAGTGGAGTTGATTTCGGTCCCAGCTATTCTTGATAATGTCAAACACTTTCAAGTATTTAATGATGATCAACATATACTGGCCTTTTTGGAAAATTCTGATGTTTTTGAAGGATAGATAATTGATGAATCTGACAAGGATCAGGGAGATTGGGATCCGAAAAATAACAGTCCAGAAGGGATATTGGATTTACAGAGCAATAACATCCCAAAAGGGATGATAGCATTAGAAAGAATATTTGATTCAGATCCACAAGCTTATCAAAGAGTGCCTACAAAGAGTGAGGGAGGTAAGTATAAATCTGTTAATTTGACTCACTCAGGCCCAGAAAGGAATGTTCTTATAGGGAAGACTTGTCCTTAGGAAATTAAGGATGAAATGATCAAAGTATTGAAGCAGAATATTGAAGCTATTGCTTGGAGCTATGATGACTTGAAAACTTCTGATACATCTGTGATCACACATATAATTCCTCTCAAGCCAAAAGCTAAGTTGTTTCGCCAAAAGCAATGCCCGGTGAATGCATTAATTGAGCCTTTAATTGAGAAAGAAGTGTAGAAACTGTTGGCTGCAAGAATAATCTTTCTAGTTAGACACTCTACTTGCGTGGCTAATTTAGTTCCTATAAGGAAGAAGAATGGTGAAATTAGATTATGTGTGGATTTCAAGAATTTAAACAAGGCCTCTGAGAAGGACAACTATCCATTACCTTCCCTTGATGAAGTATTACAAAAGGTTAATGGATCTTAGATGATGTCTTTCTTGGATGGGTATTCAAGATACAATTAGGTCCTTGTAAGTCATGAGGATAGGATGAAGACTGCTTTCACTACAAAATGGGGCACATTTTCCTACAGAAGAATTCCTTTTGGTCTCATCAATTCTAGTGCTACTTTTCAAAGGGAAATGGATGTAGCTTTTAAAGATCTGATAGGGAACTGTATAATCATCTATGTTGATGATTTGACCATGTTCTCTAAGAATAGAGAAGATCATGCTGCTGACTTGGAAAAGGTGCTAAAGAAATGTATAAGTTATGGTGCTTCTCTCAACCCAAAGAAGTGTGTATTTGGAGTATCTGAAGGGAATCTATTGGGCCAAATTATTTTTGAGGAGGGGATATCCATAGATCCTGATCGAGTAGAGGCCATCTCGAAACTGACAAAGCCAGGAAGTAAGAAGAAAATGAGATCTTTCTTTGGAAGGATCAATTTTGTTAGGAAATTTATAACAGGGTTCGCAGAGATTGTCAAACCCCTCAATGAAATGATGAAGAAGGATGAAAAGATTGAATGGAGTGAAGAGGCTAAGTCTTCTTTTATGGAGATCAAACAATCTATATCTGAGGCACCTATTTTGACAAGCCTGGATTATTTAAAACCCTTCTACATTTATTCTTTTGCTTCTGAACATTCATGTGTAGTAGTTTTGACACATAGAAGAGAAGAGAACGAGGAGAGGCCTATTTCTTTTATGAGCTCTCCATTTAAGAATGCAGAGGTAAGGTATTCACCTTTAGAAAAGCAAGCCTTTTCATTGCTACGAGTAGTGAAGAAGTTCAGGCATTATACAATTTGAAGTCAAGTGATGGCCATAGTTCCAGATCCAGCTGTGACATCTCTTCTGATGCAAAGTGAATTAGGGGAATGAAGAGGAAAATGGATGGCCATTTTACAAGAATTTGACCTGGAAATTCACCCAATGAAGCTTGTTCAAGGCCAAGGTTTGTCAAAAGTGATGGCAGAAGTGGAAAAAAGTATAACTTACCAACAATACATTGTCTAGACATTTACAAACGGTCCTTGGTATACAGATTTAGTTTTCTTCTTCCTCAATAAAAAATGTCCAGAAGGAATGAATGCTACTCAAAGGAGAGCATTGAGGATGAGGAGCGCCCATTACATGCTCAAAGGGGGATCAATCTACAGGAAGAATTTTCAAGGAATTTATCTATGCTGTTTGGATCAACAAGAAGCTAAGCATGCCATAAATGAATTTCATAGGAGGCATGGAACAAGGCATGGGTCTTCTGATGCTTTGGCTCATTAGATTTTAAGATCAAGTTATTATTGGCCTTATGTGTTTAGATATGCACATCAGCACTGCAGTACTTGTCATGTATGCTAAACTTCTGCACCTAGAGAAAGAAATCCAGCAATGCCCTTGCAACCAGTATATGAGTTAAGGTCATTTGCTCAATGGGCACTTGATTTTGTAGGTGTAATTAATCCAAATTATTCTGTAGGTCATAAATTCATTTTGACTGTGACTAACTACTACACATGATTGACTTAGGCACAACCTTACAAGAATAGTACCGTAGAGGTGGTCATCAATTTTCTAACTGAGAACATCACAACCAGGTTTGGAGTTCCATTTGCTCTGGTATGTGATAATGGCCCTACTTTTTCTTCTGCTGAGTTCATTTCATGGGCCTATGAACATAAGATTGTGTTGAAATATCCTTCCAATTATTACCCTCAGGGGATTGGAGTGGCTAAGTCCACAAATAAGAACTTGTTGGAAGTTATAAGAAATTTGTTAGAAATTGACCCTAGGGACTGGCACACCCAGTTGAGATTTGCCTTATGGGCAGATCGAACCAGAATCAAAGTAGCCCTAGGGAATTCACCTTTTAAGTTAGTTTATGGCCAAGATCCAATCTTCCCCATTCATTTACAAATACCTGTTCTTAAGTTTATGTAGGAATTTTACTCCAATGATGATAGGATTAAGGTTAGACTACTGAATTTGTTAAATATGGAAGAACAAAGAGATGCTGCTTTGCAGCAATTCTCTAAACATCAGGTTGTTGTCAAACGCTGGTTTGATAAAAGAGCCAAGATAAAAGCCTTTAGAATATCAGATCTTGTGTTATTATGGGATAAGGCTAGAAAAAAGAAGGGAGATCACCAAAAGTTTGATAGATTTTGGTTAGGTCCTTATCAAGTGGCTGCAATATTAGGCGAGAATGCTTTTTGTTTGACTACCTTAACAAGAGAGCCTGTTCCATTACCAGTTAATGGTCAGTTTCTCAAGCACTATTTTGGTGCATAAATAGTCTGATGTTTCAAAAGGAAATATATTATATTGTATCATATGTAATTAAGTTTTTGTTTTGTTTTCTTTGTTTTCTTTGATTTGTTTTTATTTGCTTTGTTGTGTTTTGTTTCATTGGGAATTTTCTTGTGTCCATCTCAAGACTTGGGGTTGTTATTCAAAGTATACTATTGGTACTAGGACATAAATTGGTTTAGGTATTTTCATTATCATCATTGAAAAGGATTTCATTTTGAAACTTATGTCTTATGATCATTCTAGTTTGGGTTGGAAAATTCTATTAAGGATAGAAGATATACTGTGAATATCTCATGAATTGTGATCAAAGATCTGCCACCAAATTAGATAAAACATCTGCATGAGTAAATGCTTATCTATTTTACAATGACTCTGCCTTTGATTCAAGTGAAAAATCTGATTTCAAGACTATCACAAAATCCATTGTAGTTCTCAACCCACATTTTAGATTCATTGAATCTGAGTATTGAGAGAGATGCATAAAATAATTTCCACAAGTGAAGTAAAAAAAAGAGAATGAAAAGAAAGAAAGAAAAGGCAAGATCAATATCAAGTGGGTAATCAAGTATCTCTATTGGGGATATGGATGCCTAGCTTGCAATAGAGCAATGCTTTGTGAGAACTAGAGGCATCTCCGTCGGGGTTATGGATGCATGTCTGGCAATGGAGCAATACCCAGGATTTTACTGCACAATAGTTAAAGGACTCAACCTATGTAGCTTGAATCTTAAGGTATAGTTGTTCACAAACAGAGAAATTACTTGCAAAGAATGATGCACAAAATAGACACACACTCAGAATCAAAAATAACTCATGAGCACATACATCTAAGATTCTATCTCAAACTTATCCTACATATATCTGATCTTATTCAAGTTAGTATGCTTCATAAACCAAGTAGTTTTAGGGTGACTGAAATTTTCTTTGGGTATCTTGAAAATGGGTAAACCATTTTCCCAGCCAAGTCACCATTTGTTATGCCTTGCATAACCACCCCATCTTTTGCCTTGGTAAAAATGGGTCCCCCTTGGTTATTTTTATCTTTGGTTTGTTTCAGACAAAGTTTGGAGTCCTTGGTCTCCAACACTTTGTTTTATTTTTCATTTAGTATGTTGGAACCGGAGCCGAATACAAATCGGGTTCTAAAAACTTGAACCAAAACCTATTTCAGGCCCCATATTGATAGTCTTGCTTTTTGATATTTTGTTTTGTCTTTATTGGAGCCGGAACCGGAGTGGATGTTAAGTTGGTGTTTATTGAAAATTTCAAAATTAGTTTATGTTCCTCTCCCAACTCCGCCTTTTGAACTTTTGTTTTACTGTAGGTATTATTTTTGTTAGGTTTCTTTATTTCAGTCTTTTTGTTTTATTCTTATGTTAGGTTTCATTTTGTGCTTTGTCGATAGAACCAGACCCAGAATGGGAATGAAGTTATGGAAATTTCTTAAGTTTCAAAATCAATTTCCATTCCGATTCTGCCCCCGCTGTTTTCTTGGTCGTTGAATTTTTGACTGAAGTCGCACTGTTGTGAAGTGTTTTTTCTTCTCTAGTTCCGACTCCATGTAACTGCATTTAATGCATTAATGATAGCAGCTTGGCATAGGTAAGAACTCTAATTTTTACCTTCATTAAGGATTAAATGTATCATTATTATCATTGTTAAAAACTTGAAGAGTGAAATAGATCTACTGTGGAGTCCATCTGAGAGAATCGACAAAGGAAGAAGGAGATAATTATTGTGAATCAGTTCAGAAGGTTAGCTGGGTTCTTTTGTGTTCGAGGTAGGGTTTCTTATTGTTGTTGTTCTTCATTTATTTATTGTCACATTTTTGTGTTTGCTCATGCTTTGAATGATTTTGTTTTAATGAATTCGTGGTTCTTGGTATGTTTGTTTGGGTAGGTTCTTGCTTTATTTTGTTTGTCTGGATAATTCTTCATTTCTTTTTCTTTTTGTTTTTGGTTCTTTGTGTTTTAGGGCACGGTCGCTTTCACGTTTTAGTCATGATCACGTCGTGCTATTTTGATTTGCAGTAAGTTAGATTAAATTGAGGTTTTTAAATGGTGTTAGTTAAAATTAGGAATTTACAGTGAGTTAGGGTTAGTTGAATCTCATTTTTACTTAGGGTTTTGTCGCGTATTCAATCTGGTAAAATGGGAAGGGTTAAATTGTGCCCTATTTTTCATGTCACATGTTCTAGATTAGGGTTTCGTGCATTTCTATGATCACTTTTAAAAGATAAAAATATGATGCTCTAAAATATAGTCGCCCCTGGTCATATGGGGATGGTTTTATCGAGTTCTAGGTTAGCCCCATGTCATTTTGAAAATCACCTTGTTTGAAACCATGAAGTTCTGCATTAAATTGATGAAGTCATTTATGACGTCATGGTCAACCTGGGCGGAAGCAGGATCGGAGTCGATTTTGAACTTGAGAATTATGTTTTCCAAAAGGTACCAATTCAATTTCCATCCCGTCTTTGGCTCCGCTTATAGTGAGGAGCCTTCTTTCAAAATAACAATAACCTAGATGGGAGTGGAATCAGAATGAAAAAAGAATATGAAATCGAAAATCTAAGGAAAACCAAGTTTGTTTCATTCTGGTTTCGGTTCTGGTTTCGATCACATTTTCATTTTTGACTCTGAGCCTGCTTCTTATTAGTAAAGTGTCCACTCCAGTCTTGACTCCAAGCCCAGTAGTGTGTTAAAAGAATTGTTTAGAATATGTTTCGGCCTGGTTCCACCTCTGATGTATACATGAAACGTATGGTTTTAAGGCATGTTTTATGATGATATTCAGAGATCTAATTAGAGGTTTTTGTGGCAGGAAAGCTACAAAATGTCACGAACATCAGGAGAAGCTGCTCAAAGGAATCGACCAGCAGGAACATCAAAGGTAGCACCTAAACCAAAGAAGATCAAGCCTAAACAATTGTCTTATACCTTGAGGTATAATCATAGGAGTCCTATTGTGAGAGTAAGCAAAGTGGAATCTGACTGGTCAGATATCACTGACACAAACTTGGGCCAGTACAACTTTGAGGAGGCATGTGTTGAAACATTCAATGAGGATGCGATGCCTAGAATGAAGAGGATTGTTGAGTCTAGTTTGGCTCATATCACTTTGTTTCCTTTATCAATCCAATGCCCAGAGTTGATCTTAACAGTAGCCAGTGCCTATAATCCTGTTACCAGACAATGCATGGATTCCCAAAATAATGTGATTATCAATCTTACTCCTCAAGCATTGCAAAGTATATTCAATGTCCCAGATCCTAAGAACTTGGTACAATTGGATGAGGCAGAGGCCTTGGAGAAATATAGTAAGTATAAGGACTCCAATAGGTCTCATTTAAATAAAAAGTGGTTAAAGACAGAAAAGAAGTCTCTAAGCAAGCTTGCGAACCAGCCAAAGAGGGCAGATTTCTATAAGGAGGTATCAGATTTAATCATGATGTTGTCTAGAGTTTTTGGGAAGAGAGATACATTTCAGTTCAAGGAGTGGATGTTTCCTTTCATCTAGACAATCTTAAATGGAGCCCAGTAGTTTGATTGGCCGATGATTGCGTCAAATGCTATTCATGATCAACTGACTAGCGTTAGGCAGACTAAATGCTTCTTTATGAATTCTTACATTGTGTATACAGCAACAAGGTTGGGTATTTTCCCAGGTTTGAATAGAGTGGGTATAATGGGGGTCTTGGATGGACAAAAGAAACTGTGGCAGCACTATGACCAGTTGTCTCTACAAGTTTCAGAGACTCAATTTAGAAGAGTCAATGATGCATTTATATATGTACTCATTAACCAATTAAATGGAGATGCAGGGTACAGGCAGAGTCAAGAGGCCATGGCATTTATTGAGATATGGGGATGTTTGTACATTCAATACCCCAAATTTACATATTTCAGGTTAGTTGGTTTTGAAGGCTATCCACATCTGCTTCCAAGGTTTTGCAATAATAGGATAGTGCTAATGGAGTTTGTATATCAGGCTCTTGGAGTTAATGCTCAATTTGGAATAAAGCATAAAATAGGATGTTACAAGTTCCCCATGAAGTTGGGTGAGTATGCATGTCAGCACTTGGTAGGAGCAAAGGTGGTTTGTAGTGAATTGATATAAATTGAAGTTAGGTTTATACACAACTCATAGGAACTTTGATCCAAAGGGTAAGATGTGTGCCTTGTTGCATTCGGTGTTTGACAAACATTTCAATTTGTTAGAAGACTTTTGGAGTGATTGACAAGATGAGTATGATCTAAGAAAGAAGAATTATGAAAGATTATCTATCTCACTCATGTCAGAGCTTGGTGTTAAAGATAACATTCCTGACACATTGGTGGATGACGGAATTGTATTGGATCCATCCTACGAAGCTTTGAACATTGGCACCAAGAGCCTGGATCCAATTGACAGGGACAGTGAGGAAACCATTAAGATTAAGCAGATTGGAAGGACAGTATTGGATAGGAGTGTGCAATGGTTAGTTCTAAGAACCAAGACTCCTCAAGGACTAGCCCCTAAAAAGGGTAAGGGATACAAAAGGATCACAAGGAAGACACCTCCTAAATAGCCATTGGAGTTCTTTCCCCCAGATATCGAATAAATAGAACTTGAGGCGATAGATGATGAAGAGGAAATACAAGAAGGGGATGTTCAAAAGGGATCGAATATTTCAACACCTACATTAGGTGAATCATCCACACAAGTTCCACTCGCAAAGAAGCAGAGTAAAGATATTCAAAAGGGAGCTCTTCATAGTATGCCTGAAGTTGGATAGGGAAAAGATGTGGAGAAGGAAATTCATGATGTTGGGACAGATGCAGATGAGACTGTGTTAGAAAAGGATGTGGAAGAGAATGTGCCTCTAGAGGAGGATTCTGAATAGGTAATGATGCAAGAGTAGCAGTGGGAGTTTTTGAGGAAGTTAGAAAGAATGCTGAGGTAAAAGCTAAAATAATAGAAAAAATAAAATTAATGGGTGCCAAGACACAAATTGATTCCATATTACAACAGCAACAAATTGAAGCTACGGCAATAGCTGATGAAGTAGAGAGATAGAAAAGGCAACAAGAACATGAAATCAAGTTTAAGGAAGAGAATGAAAAGTTGGAACTAATACAAAAGATTCATGACCTTGAAGAAGAGAAGGCAAGGAACTGGAGGGAGAAAGAAATCTTGGTTTCCAAGTTAAAACTTGTTGAGAAAGCTCGCCAAAAGGAAGAAGTATAAACATTAAGAAACTAAAAGGATGTCAAAGAGATGGTTAAGAAACAACAACAAGAAGGAAAGGCAGAAAAACTTAAGGCTTTACAGGAAGAAAGACTAAAGGCTTTAGAAAAAGAGAAACTGGAAAAAGAAGCTCTACAGAAGGACATATTGGAAAAGGGAAGATTAGAAAGGGAAAAGGTGGAGAGAGATCGATTAGAGGAAGAGAGGTTGAAGAAAGAAGATACAGGAACAAAAAGATAGGGAAGAGGTTGAAAGGCTTGTACAGATGCATATAGTGCAAGAACAACAAGAGAAATCAAGGGTTGATTCTCAACCCCAAGTGAATGTGCAGCCACCTTCTACTACTACTGCTTCTTCTTCCTCTATGACGACTACTGCTCCATGTGCTCCCACTTGGTTAAAACTGCACCTGCAGAAAAGTGCAGTAAAACCTTCACAACCTCTCAATTGGGAGGATATGATGAAGGAGATTGAACAAGAAAGGCCTAAAAATAAGGCCAAGATCCTACACTCTACCAGACTCACGAACAAAGGAGAGATTGTTGTTGAGTGTCCCATGCCAATGACAGAAAAGGATGTAGGGGACATGCAACTAACAGATTATCAGTTGAGTACTGTCAACTTGGGAAGGCCCACTAGGAATCAGTAGATGAATCTAATTGATGTGGTGGCTTCAACAACCAAGTCAAGAATGATAAAAGATAAACAAAAGAAATATGAGCTTAAGGCTCAATTGGATCAACTACATTCATTTTTGAAAAATGTCTCCTCTCCGAGATCACAACAGGTAACGGCCATTGAGACTCCTATTTTGTTAAGCAAAAAGGAGGTAGATGATTTGGTGCAAGTAAGAGGTAAAGCGGAGATGGTAGACAAATGGGTAGATAATTTGAATCGGGAGGTAGGTGAAGTTTTGGTTGAGGGTTTTGAGGTTTACAAAAGCACAAAGGAGCTGATAAGAGAAATGCAACAATATACTGAAGCCTTGGAGAAACAAGAAGTGGAGTATAAAGAGTATAGTTAGAAATTGGAGAAAGTTAATACATTGCCTTTAACTACTCTTCTTGAACAGTCAATACTTGAGGAAGATAATAAAGATTTTGTTGGAAAAACCTCTCGTATACTTCGATTCAGAGCAGACGTCTTGTGTAAACATAGGAGTGACGTTCAAGAGGTTAGTAATCTAACTGAATAGTTTGAGGAGCTGGAAGAAGTCATTAATATCATTGTAGATGTAAATGTATTAACAAAAGAAGGCATGCCTTTGATTAAGATCAAAAAGAAATGGGATGAAAGATTTAGAGGATTCATGCAGAAAGGAGATGATGGAGAAGATCTGATGATAGATCGATTAATGGATGTCAAAGAAGAAATAAAAGTTGCTAGAAGATAGTTGACAAAGATAAAAGGTATGAGAGGGTTTGCTACAGAAGAGTTGGAGAGAATTAAGTTTGAGGACAGCTGGGTTGATGGGCCATAAATAGATAAATTACAGCAAGTCTTCACCAGTTATGATGAGTTCATTGTAGATCTAGCTTCACATGCATAAATCTCTTGCATGCATGATTCCCTTCTTCTTTGCATGTTGCATGCAACACTAACAGTTTTGAGGCACATGGCATGTTTCTCTCTTCTATTTTCTATTCTCTAGTTTAACTGAATGTCTAATGTAATAACTCAAGATCAAATTGATCTGATTTTCCAAGAGAATTTTAGTTCCTAAAAAGGTGGATGACCTAAAATAGAAGTGGAGTTCAAATTTTTGTATATCTATAAATACCCTTTGGGTATCATATTGTAAGGGTCGGCTAATTGAGAATAGAATTGGCTTACCTGATATTAGGAGATAGAATTTTGTAGTGATGATTGAGATACATTGTTACTAGATACTTTACAGTTAATAAAACTACAATTTTACGCAATATGGTGTTAGAATGGAGTTTTACTTCATAAGGCTGATAAGTTATAATCTATCTGAATGCCAGTGATTGTGCTGAAGCATGCTAGTTTCTTATGTGATGAAAGCCATTAGAAGAAACCATATTTAAGGATTATATTGTTAGATTATCATTGAATTAAAGTTATTAAAGTTTGTTGATCTATGACCTTGGCAATGAATGGATGTGTGTTCTTTTGAAATCTTGGAGATAGTTGTGATATGTGAATAGTGGTATTAAATTAAGCACCTTAGATGCATGCAATGGTATAGTTTATTCTATAAATTGTGTCATGCTTTGGTTTTGTGATCTATTAGAAAATATTCATTGTTGAAGTTATATGTCCGGATGTTAGATAATTTTGATTCATACTTACTGGTTTACCCTTTGATCTATCTTTTTCTTTTGTTTGAAACCCCCTTTATTTACAATAATGGTTTGATAAAATGAGTCATTGCTTGAATATTTTGTTACCAGCACATGCCCCTTGAACATTACAGTTGCATGAACCGATTGAGTGACACCAGACAGTTGAGAACCAACTACCAGGACCTTGGGAGTTAGGCTACTATATGTTGTCTTTCTTTTTTAGGAGAAATAGAGTAGAAATATTCTGTTTGAACATTGTTTGTGTCATTTTCACCATCAACTCTGTAGATTCCATTCTCAACTATGTAAATTTTTTTACCTCTATAACAAGCTGAAGTGGGAGGGCTGCATGTTTCTCCCTACTTTTTGTAGTCTGACATACATGACAAGTCCTCACATGGTTATGTGTGTTCTTGAACAAGGTAGGTCAATAATAGCCTGCCCTTAGGATTTGATTTGCAGTGGAAGGTGCTGAGCCATGGCCTATGCCATATTTTTTGTGAAATTCAATCATCACTCTTGTAGCTTCTTCCTTCCCTAGGCATCTCAGATAAACCCCCTCATGATTTCTCTTATACAAGACAACTCCCTTCATCATAAAAATGTCACTCTTTAGATGCAAAGCTCTCCTTTGTACTGCATTAAGTTGTTCAAGACATTGTTGGTTCAAAAAATAGTAGATAATTTCATCATACCATTCTCCCTGAGACACTTCTTGGAGGTGAAATTGTTGAGCCATGAGGTCAGGGCCCATCTCAGCCATTGTCTTTTTCAGTCCTTGTCCTCTCACCAATTTCATGGGTTGGATCTCAATATCATACTCTTGTAGCATGGTTACCCATTTAGCTCTACACTCTCCCAATTCATTCTACATCAATAAGAGCTTAAATGCAAGATCAGGTACTATGGAAAAGACCTTATTTATTAGTATATAGTGTCTAAACTTCTTCACAGTTCAGACCAAGGCATAGGCTTGCTTTTCCATATTAGGGTATCTCAGTTTTTGAATCCTTTAAAGGAGCACTCATAAAAGCTATGGGATGTTCATTTCCTTGATCAGACTTTTGAGTTAACATTCCAGCACATGAGTGATCAGAAGAAAATGGGTATATGTAAAAAGGCTTGGCATAATCCAGACTTACCAGCATTGGAGCCTCAATAATGGTTTCTTGATTTCTGCAAATGCCTCCTTAGCCTCTATTCTCCATTCAACTTTTGCTTCTTGTTTCAGCATAGCATTCAAGGGCTTCACTATCTCTACAAATCCAATGATAAACTTTCCAACAAAGTTAATTTTCCCAAAGAATGAATTCATTTCCTTTTTCCTTGCAAGAGGCTAAATCTTTAGTATATCCTCCACTCATTCTGAATCAATGGCAATACCTTGTTCTTAAATGAAATGTCCTAACAATTTTCCCTTGGTGACTCCAAAGATGCATTTCTTCAGATTAAGTGAGATGCCAAACTCTCTGCACCTTTGGAATACTTTGCATAAATCTACTACATGATCATATCTCCTCTTAGAAAAAACTATCAAATCATCCATGTAGGTAATTATGCACTTACCAATAATGTCCTTGAAAGCAATATACATTTCTCTCTGGAATGTAGCTCCAACATTGATTAACCCAAAGAGAATTCTTCTATAGAAAAAAGTTCCCCATTTTGTAGTAAAGGCAGTTTTGTGCCTATCCTCATATTGTACCATAACCTGATTGTATCTAGAGAACCCATCTAGAAAATACATCATCTGAGATCCATTGACAATTTGAAGCACTTCATGCAAGGAAGGAATTAGATAGTTGTTTTTTTCTAATGCCCTGTTGAGATTCCTGAAATCAACACACAGTATGATTTCTCCATTTTTCTTCCTTATTGGAACCAAGTTTGCCACCCATGTTGAATGTCTTACGAGGAATATGATTCGTGCTAAAAGTAGCTTTTTCACCTCTTTCTGAATGATAGGTTCCAGTAGAGCATTAATTGGCCTTTGTCTTTGCCTGAATGGTCTAACATTCAACTTCAAGGGAATGATGTGTGTAATGATCAAAGTGTCATATTTATTTAATTCCTCATAACTATAGGCTATCACCTCTTGATATGTGTGTAATGCATCAATAATTCCTCTCCTTTCCTCTAGAGTGCACACTTTGCCTATAAAAACATTTTTTACACCATCTTGGGTCCCCATATTTTATGTTTCACATTAACCACCAAGGGACTCACTTTTCACCTATTGTTCTTGATCTTTTATCTTATCCAAATCAGATATTCTCTCCAATTGCACCATACCTCTTGGGATGGTATTAGTTTTCAGGTTAATGACCCCTTCTAGGTCCATTTCAGCCTTTTGAGGCTCTACCTCATCAATCACCTAAGAAGCAAACACATCACAACTAGTGGTGAAATCAAGAATATGTTTGTCATCCTCAAAAACCTAGAAATTGGTTACGTTGTCAAGCACTAAGGGTACTGGAGTAATCTCTATAGTGAACTTATTCAAACCTAAAAGTGATAAAGGTTGCAATGTACTAGCTACTTGGGCTAGAGAATCTACAGTTTGATTTTTATTTTAGGGAATCAACTAAATGTTGAAGTCATCAAATCCTTCAATGAGATCCCATACTCTATTCCTATAGTTGGTCATTCTTCTATCATGGCATGAGTATGTTTTCCTTACTTGTTTAACTACTAGCTCAAAATCTCCAAACATTTGAAAGATCCTAACTTTCTTTCTTAATTCCATTAATAAACCATGGACCACAGCCGCATACTTAGCTACATTATTAGTGCATTGGAACTAGAGCCTATGAGAAGCAAAATAAGTCTTACCTTTAGGACTGATCAGCTCAAATCCTGCTCTAGCACCTTGCTTTGATTTGGATCCATCAAATCTCAATGTCCAACAACCATCAACTTTTGATTTCCTCGAATTACCCTTGTCCTTGTTGCTGCCCGAAGGCTTTTCAGAAGGCCTCAAGCTCTTTCCTTTTTGATCATTTTCAATGCTCTATATATCCATCCTAGCAACCGGGGTTGGATTAATGCATCTTTGTATCTACTCCACCACAGTTTGGCATGGGTGACAATATAGCTCAGAGTGAGGGGAAATGTGAACTCTACACCAATTAGGGAGCAAAAATTCCTTAAAATCCATATTTATGCCTAGCTGGATCTGATCCTCCATGCACTTCCAAATAAACTCTTAGAAATTATCCAACAAGCTGATTTGTCTATCTTCCTAATCATCAAGTTCCTCTACCTATTCAAGTAGTACTTCAAAACTACTGCCTCTGATGTAGATTCATCATAGCAGTTTTACAACATAAATACTTCCTCTGTATCTGAAACAGGGGCAACCAAGACATAGTTCCCCATGCTGAATTCTGACACCAATATCTCATTTGAAGTATTTTGATATTCAGTGATCACATACTTCATTTTGGGTTCTTTTTCAATTCTGATTTGATTTGGGATTCCTTTCTAGGGGAGCCACATGTGAGAATGATCTATGGATGTGTATCCATTTAGTGCCTTGGTGAAATATCAACCCAAGATCAAACCATAAGTGTCAGGAATATCCGCCACCTGAATATTAAGTACTTTTTGCACTCTAGGATCATAAGCAACTTGCATGGGAATCATGTTCAATTCTCCCTCTATATTCACCTATGTCTTTTCCAATTGGGTGAACTTCTTTTGAGAAGCTGTAGGAGTAATACCTAGTGCTATACAAATAGAAAAAGGCATAACATTTGTAGATGCTCCTCAGTCTAGAAGATAGTTGTGCATATTTTTCCCAAAGATCCGAATAGAAATCAAGAAGTGATGGGTTTCTATTTTTCCTTGGAACAAACTCAATTGAGTGTCAACTTGTGCAACTTGATTCTTATCTTTTTCTTTCCCTTTGTCTCTAGGTGGTGGTTGACTTAAGCCTTTAGGTGCCCGTGAACTAGGAGGTGAGCCAACTACCTCATTGACTTCTCCTTGTGGTGCTTGACTTGAATTAAAAGACCCTAGGACTATATTTCTGATTTCAAGAACCCTTAACAAATCAAAATTAAAAAGACTCACCTTTACTTTCCTGAGTTCCTCAATCACATATTCCCCTAATTGTTCCACATTCATGTCATCATGGGACTCTTTAGAATTACTAGACTGCTTATCTTTTTTTTAATAAACATTGCTCCCTCTTGAAGCCTTAGGTTGTCCTCCTCTTGCAAATTATTGTGTTGGCACATGAGGGTAAGATGGATTATTACTGGCATGTGGGTCTGGTGGAATAGTAAAATTATTTGGAGGAATAGATGTAGTAAATGGGCCCTCAACTGGTGGATTCATGTTAGGCATATTCCTCAAATCATACTTTCTTGTAGTTTGTTGAAACATTTGTACCTCTTCAACACCAACTTCTTCCTCATCCAAGGGACCATTATCATTCTCAGTTCCTTCATTAAACAACTAAGAAATTTCATCTTCATTCAACACTTGTTTAGTCTCCTCATTCTAGCCACTTGACTTCTCCTTTGGTTCATTCTCTTCATCCCTCGGGAAAGGAGCATGATTCAACACCAGAACTGGGGAATCATAAGGATTTGAGGGTACCAATTCCTGACCAGTGGAGTTCTTTTCAACTTCATACTGAAGATGGAAGTAGCAATTTGAAATTCAGAATAATCCATCTCAGAGTGTTGACTTGTCTTGTCAAAGGTTTTTCTTGATTAGAAGGTTCATCCAATGGAGTCGGGACTCCTCCATGATTAGCTCTAGTGTTACATGGCCTATTCTTCCTAGGTCGCTATCTCCTTTCAAACCCTTGTCCAGCTTGTTGTCCTCTATCAAAGTTTTGACCAGAACCTTATCCTCTTTCAAAATTATCATTTATGTCAGAATGCTTCCCTCTATTGAATTTTTTCCCTCATGAAACATCTTGGTTCTCCCTATTTTAATTTGATTGCATGCTCCTTTGAGAAGCTTGGAGTTGGTTGTTATGGTTCCTCATTTGGGTTACCTCCATATTCAATTTCTTCACTTGCTCAGTTAGCTCATCTAACCTCTCCTTATCAGTACTACTGTAAGGCACTATATTCACATTATTTGGGGGTTATCCTAACACTCCTCCAAGACCCATAGACTAATTCAAAAATTTTGAGTTAAGTAAATATGTAGAGTAACAAGCCTATGACTATGGATGAAAGGGTTGATTATCACTTTGCTGGGCATAACTAGGCATTGGATGAGCCTGACTTATCATATGACCTAGGTGTGGAACCAAAGGCAACTATAGGATGGGATTCATAATGGGAGTGTGATTATTCAGTGCCTGATTAAGAGCTTGGACTTGCCAAGGATGAACAGTTATTCCCATAGATGGCAGGGGTCCTAAAAAATGTTCTCTAAGATCTGTACTGACCTTAACAGCCTCTATATATGCAGTGAACAAGGTAGTTGGGGGATTAGTTCTCCACTTAAGTAAGGTGGATGTAAGACTATCAAGGGCTTCAAAATATACCTCTAGGGTAGTGGCATCATCTGCAACATAAGGTGCTTGAAATCTAGTGTATGCATGGTGAGTCTAGTGTTGAATGACCCTATAGGCTCATTAACTTCTCTCTTGACCCTTGTAAACTAAATGTAGAGTTCATTGGCACTAATAGGGATTTTAAAATTTTGCAAAAATGCAGCCTCAAGTTTAGTCCAATTATGAATGGATGCATCAGGTAAATGATTGTACCAATAAAAGGCCTCCTCTCCCAGATAATAAGGGAAAATCCTATAGGAAACATCCTCATGATTAATCCCTTTATCCCTTAGACAAGACTAAAAAATCCTAATATGCTCCTTTGTTGTTCTATTAGGGTCATTTGAGTGAAACTTAGAGAAAAAATGCTCAGGGTTCTTGGGCATAATATTGTAGTTGTTGAAGGATAGAGGTGATGAGTTATTTGTCAAGAAATCCGTTGGTAGAGGTGGAGGTGGCAACGGATGGTTGGTGACTGGTTGGGGTTGTTGAATGGAACCAACCTCATAATCAGATGAAAATGAAGAGGACGAGGGTGAGGATGGTGGAAATGATGAGGTGGATGGTGAATCCTCCCTTCTTTTGTTCCTTCTTGACCTAGTTGGAGGTGGCAGTTCTTGAAAATCTTCTCCTTCTCCTAGTGTAGATCTAGTTCTCCTTTTGAGTCTCTCAGGAGAAAGGGTGTTTAGAAAATTCTCCAGCTTGCTTATTCCACCCTCCTTCTAGCACTAATCCTATTGATGGTGTTTTTGCACAACAACAACTGAAATAGAATATATAGTATCATATCTCTCTTGAAATTTCAATCTCTATTGAAAAAGAGATAACCCCAAGGTCTCTATGGTGTTAGGTCATTAATTACAACAAAACAACTCAATGATAAATGTGAAAATGTTGGTAATCACAAAGGGACCTTACAAAACAAGTACTAGAGACTCTAAACTTGTCAAATTTTTGAAATATAATGATACTCAAATTCTTGGTTTAACCATAGATCAAAGAAATAACAAAAGATAAAGGATTTAAAAAATCCTAAGATTGATACTACTCCTATGATCAACAATACTAATGATGAAATCCTTGGAATTGACCAATCCCTCAAAAAACTAATTTCTGATCAACCTAGGCTATACCTGCAATCTCACAGGAATAGTGCAATCTTCTATGGAATTAAATGTTTTTCAGATCATGGAAATTCATTCAATCCAACTAGATGAATTCCCACATTTTAACTAAGCACACAAATATCAGTTACAGGTTGACCTCGTGCAACGAACCCACAATCAAGAAGCTTCCCAAAGTATGAATGAGAGATTGTTACTGCACTCCAAGCTCTAAATCACAAGAACTATCGAATCATTTAACTCTAAATCTAAGATGCATTCAAAATTTTAGAATAATAACCATGCAAGATTAATCAATCCAAATAAGGCACCAATAATAACACGATGTCTTCACTCGCATTGAATCACCAATAATACCAACAATTATGATATTTTGTTACAGCACTTGCGTAAAATATGACTAACTCTTAACTCTAACCTTCTTCTCTAATATTCTAGTTAGTCTTTTATCTAATTCTAAAAATTTAACTAATTGTCTAACCCCTTTTCAAATGAGGTGACATGCCATACTTATAGAGATTTCATCCTATGCTAGCCCGAGCTAGGGTTACAAAGAAGTTCAGCCACCAACCATATCGGCCCAAATAATCCACATTAAATCATCACCCTACATTGAATGCATGAGGTGCCTTCCTTAGATTGACCTGGGATCTCTACAAATCCCTATTCAAATAGAATAAACCGTGTGGGTCACATCCACCATTAATTCCTCACCTATGTGAAATAAAGGAATGGTAACATGCGTGGAATGTGAGTTTGAATATGATCCACTGATCAACAACCAAGCTAGGCACCACAAATGACTTTGATTGAGTCAAACCAGTTTAAATTTTCCATGTCACGTCCACCTTGGATGAATGGCCAATGAGAAAACCTTCTGTGTACAAATAGGTTTTACCTACCCATGGTCATAAAGTGTGCCTCATCATATCCTTTGGATCTCATAATATCGTCAAAGTATGCCCATCCTTCCTTTGGCCCTGGCAACAAAAACCTACCCAATCTAGCATGCATTCAAAAGGGCCATAATTAATATTCATTATAGCATCGAAATCCAAGTCAATCCATTAGAATTCCCAAGGAAAGGAAACCATGCGCAAGCCCAAGTAGAAGTAGAACCAAAAAAAGACAGAAGCGGAACCAAAATAGGAGGAGGCAGAACTAAAACAAAATAGAAGAGGAAATAAAATAGGCACTGGTGGAACCAAAATAGGCAGAGGCAAAACCAAAACAAAATAGAAGCAAAAAAAATAGGCGGAGGAGGAACCAAAATCGAAAAAAAAATACGTGAAGGTGGAACCAAAACCAAAATAGAAGTGGAAGCAAAACAAGCGGGGGAAGAACCAAAACCAAAACAAAATAAAAAACAAAACAGGCAGAAGTAGAACCAAAATAGGCGGAGGTAGAACCAAAACTAGACGAGACCTTTTCCAAAGTACCGAGTTCAATTTCCACCCCAGTTCTAGTTTCGACGAAGGAAAGGAAGCGAAGGAAAAAAGGGGAAGAAAAGAAGACCCAAGGGAGGAAACCAATCCAAAGGCCAAACAATGAAGACAATAAGGACACAAGAAGTGGAACCAGAATCAGAACATGAAGGAAAAATGAACCATGAACTTTGCAAAGTTTCCAAGTTTAGTTCCCATCCCGATTCTGCCTCCGACGAAAGGAAAGCAATGAAGGGAAAAGGAAAACCAAATCATACCTAAGGGGAAGAACCAACCCAAAGTCTAGACAATAAAGAAAACAAGGACACATGAACCAGAGTCAGAACCAGAACCGAAACTGATACATGAACCTTGTGAAAGTTACAAGTTTAGTTCCCATCCCGATTCCACCTCCGATGAAAGGAAAACAATGAAGGAAAAAGGAAGACCAAAGCATACCTAAGGTGAAGAACCAACCCAAAGGCTGAACAATGAAGAAAACAAGGACACAAGAAGCGTAGCTAGAACAAGAATAGGAATGAAAGCTGAACCATGAACTTTGGGAAGGTTCCAAGTTTATTTCCCATCCCGATTCCACCTCCGATGAAAGGAAAATAGTGAAGGAAAAAGGTAGACCAAAGTAGACCTAAGGGGAAGAACCAACCCAAAGACCAAACAACAAAGAAAACAAGGACACAGGAAATGGAGCCAAAACCATAATCAGAATGGAAACCAAACTATGAACTTTGTCAAAGTTTGGATTTTAGTCCCATCCCCCACCCGAACCCACCAAGCAAAGGAAACAAAGTCTTAGGAGGAAAAGAAAAATTCATAAGACCCAAAAAAAACACCAAAGACAAACAAAGGGAAAGGGAACCCACTTCCAGAGAGAACATTTGTGAGACTCCATAACCACTAACTCATAATATGGGAACTTTACAAATAGGAAAAGCATTTATGAACATTGAAAATTAAACAAATCCCATGACCAAAGGACCACAACACCAAAGACCAAAATATCAATATTTTCAAAGACAAGGTCAAAAGGCAGGACCACAAGAACCAAAAGACTAGGAAAAAAGGGTCCCTACTTTCAATGGGGCATGTGTGCGAAAACCTGCACAACAGACCACTCTCTACCTTCTTCTTCGTTAGAGGAGGAAAGCTCCCCACAGACGAGGCAAGAAGGGTAGAGGAAGAGGAGGAAAGAACCGCAATAGATATGAGAGAGCTATTAATCATATCTATGGGCTTTGGAAAAAGTGAGATATCTGGAATAGATGTCAACAAGGGTCGCTCCACTGAAGGAGCGATGAACACTTGCACCCTTTTAAGATTAGGAATACCCACGCTCACAATGGAAGCCAAGAATGATACAGAGCTATTTTGGATGGGAAATGAGGGGAGGAGAGAGGAATACATAGTAGAAGGCCCTGATACAGGGGCAGTCACCTTCTCTTCCTTCCTCTATGAGGTGGTCTGCTTAGCTAGGAGATCCTTTCACTAGTGCTTTCGCTCACACACAAGGCAGTTTCTACGACTCTTAGAACTAGAGGTTGGAGGTTGTGAAGGAGTGGAAGGTTCTTGTTCAAAAATGGGAGTGTCCTCTACAACTATTTCCAATAGAGGGAAAAACTTTCGCATGGGAGAAGGAGGGACATGTTCAAAAATAGTAGGGGGAGTGATCTCCAACGCCTCGATAGTGATCCTCTTCCCATTCACTGCATTAGGAGCAGAGGTAGGAGGAGGCTACAAAGGCTAAGACCTAGAGTATTCTCCATGGGGGGCTTTCTATCTACTATATCGAATGGGCCTAAGCTTTGTGGGTAGACAGGAAGCTCAAATGTAGGATGCTTAGCCTTTTGCCAAGAGAGCACCATAGGATTGTCTCGTGAACACAAGGCAAAAGTAGATGGTACCACAAAAAAGTGGGAGGAAGCATCAGGTTCAATAGAAAAAGAGGAAGAAGGAGGATGTTGGGACCATTTCTCTTCTACATGCCTTGGTATCATCAATGTCAGCTTTCAAATAAGCCCTATGTGAAATAGCATAAGGCGAAGGAGGGTATTTGACTTTCCGCCTAGAACGCCTTTTCTTGTAATTTTGATATGTATGATATAAGAGGTCCTTCCTGGGTTGGAGAGGACTAATAGGTGCAAGCCAAAATTAATCCAGACTATAGCTGTCATGCACAACCAACGGTCTATATCTGGTGTCATGAACAACATGTACCAAACCCCATAAACAAATGTCAAGCACTTATGCACAACCAAGGGAACTACATTCATAGCTACTAGCCAGGGGATACCTAGCTTCACTTTGAAGAGTTCAGACCCTGGAATGATTTAAAACATAAGGTTCATAGACTTAGGTCCCACAAGGACCAACAAGACAATACTACCTATAGGAGGTATGACAATTTTGTCATGTGTGTGGATGGTACTCTTAGGCACATGATATCCATCCTTATGCAGGAAGTTGATTAACATGATCTCCTTAGTTATAATGTTTACTTGAGATGTCAGATCAATGAGAACACTTGCTATAGTATTCCCATTTATCCTTACAAGAATGTAAAGAGGAGATGGTTCTCTATTAAATCCCATTGGATAGGTCTTGTGAAGTGAAGGTTATATCAGTACTGTTATTCACGGGTTGCACAAAGGGAATAGGCTGATTTAAGAAAGAGGCCATCACACACACTAAATAGTACTTCCATAGAGCCTCATAAAGGTTCTAGGATAAGGTAGTGACCCAATTCATGTTTCATCACACAACACCTTCAAAACCTTCCAACTATACCTACTAGGGGTCATAGGCTGGGTTGTAAGGTGAAAGCCTCACAACACTCACACCTAAAATGCTCCAAGGATACGAGGAAAGAAACTTTTAGTATCTCAAAATGGAACCAAAATGGTTCACGTTGAGTTCACCAAAAATTTAAGAGGGGGACCAACCACGTCAAGGCCCCAGGTCACGGAGGGTCGAGAGAAGCAGGCTGCCCTAACTTACCTCAATTTAAAGGAAGTGTTTGGGAGATGCGGGATGAGAATAATGAAGACTATATGGTCCTTCAATCCCTCTGCAAACCTAAGACTCTAAAGTAGGCTAGGTGAGTTGGTTTTCAAGGTGAACTCAGTGTCTTAGATAGCTCTTTGTTAGAGGACAGAAGCATGGTTCTTGGATGACAACGTGACACGCTGGCATCTCTCAGGTGCATTGGTATCAGTATGGATACAGAACTAGGGAGATAAGGTCTAACCTCTCAAAAATAAAATAACAACCTAGTTAATAGTTTCTAAGTGAACAAAAAAATACTATGAAATAAGAGATATATAAATGGATATGATTAAACAAGTAAATGAATGCAAGGGTGACAAGAATGATCTCGCATAAAAGCTTCTTCTCTAGCTCACTCCAAGATATCTCCACCTACACATAGAAGAGAGAGAAATTGTTGGGGGCTGTTTAGGGATCTACCTCAGTCAAACCCCCATTTTTTTTCACCTCCATGAACAACAAAGTTTGCAAAGATGTAGAAATAATATGATAAAAAAGTAAATACAAGAAAAGTACACTAAAACACTACAAAATAGTAATGTGCTAACACAACCAAGTAATAGAGAAGGAAAGGAGAGAGCTTACCACCTCCACCAAGAGTTCTCGAGGCTAATGGAGGAGAAAATAAGCGGAACTCAATCCTCTATTGCAATGGTGTCATCCTACACTTGCTCTATTGAAGTGATGGAGTGATGGAATTGCTACTATGGATTGCAAGAATGTGCTTGAAGTTTTGAAATGAATGCTAGATTGATTGTGAAGAGATTGTAGATCCCCAAAATAGATCAAAGTGAATAAATTTGAATGAAAGATGAAGAAAACAACTATATTCGGGTTGGTCATCTGAAGACGGGCATTACAATTTCACTTTCAATGGGAAGTGTAACACCTCTGCAAGTTCCAGCTACAGGAATCTTCCAGGGATGTAAGCATGTTGTTGGTCTTTAAAAATGCAACCCAGCTAGGATTTGCAATTCTCTAAGAGGTAGCCAACCTCTATATTAAAGAACCATAAAGCCTAGTGGCCAACTAATAGGAAATGGAATGGATACACATTTCCTTTGCACTTTAGGCTCTGTAAGATCTAGGGGGGTAACCCTTTAGCAATATCAAACAATCTAGACACACAAGTAATAGGATATTGCTTAACAGATTATGCTCTCACAAAATTGCTGAGAAACCTAAAATATCACCCAATATTGGCAAACTATTGAATGAATTTCACTAATCAGCAAGGAGAACATGACAGACACAACTGTCCAAACAATAAGAACAAGAATGATTTTACATTTAAAATTATTTCTGAGATGCACAAACTGAAAAATAGATCAGTGCCAGTTCTGGGCCATAGAGTCAAACACATAAAACAAATTCTCCAGCAAACAGTCCTCAACCAGTGGATTTAACTTGCTAATTCTTTGCATTAATTGTTAGTGCCTTGCACCAACAATCCCTCTCTTATCATCAATCACATTCTTCTTATCAAATCCTATTTGCACACCTGTTCAAAATATTTTAACCATTTCCTTGAAACAAAACAGTGAACATACAAAATAATCTCATGAAACTTGAGATGATAAACTCAAAGACACTTTGTATTATTGAATTTATATGACTGAAGTGTACAAAAATGGAGACAATCTGATGAAATTCATGAATGTGGAAGCACTTTCATGATACTAATTGCATAACTGGCTGTATTTACTCTTGAATTCATAATTTTACAGCTTACAAACTCAAACAATGACTCAGAAAATACAAATCTCTATCTACCCAACCCAATACCAAAACTCAGAACCCTGTACAATGAGAAGAGAAGAGAAGATATAGAAGAATGAAGGGAACCCTAAAACTGATCCGAAAATGCCATCTGAAATCTTCATTCACCATTGATCAACAAATCTACAAAATATCTTCTTCTCTTCATCCTGCAACAAACTTTACCTTTCAAAACAGCCTTTGCCCATCATTGCCCAGCAACAGAAAATCTGCCCTCGTGGAGATTTTCATTGTTTAACCTAGCTAAAAGAAAACTTCATTCCTGTGCACAAACTATTTCAGTTCTTTTATTTTTGTTTCTTGTTGCAGTTGATTTGCATATTTACTTTATACTTTGCCTCTAGTTATTAAAGGTTTCCAACTTTAATATTTGAACTTTGAACTCAACTTTTATTTGCCTATTTATTCATCTTCAATATTTTCCTTCATATTAATTCCCAACAAATAAAATTCCACATGTTTTACAATAAAGTCTCACTATATAGTGAATATTTAATTCACATGAAGCTTCTCAGAAATTTATCCTTGGGTAAAATAATTACCCTTGCTTTCACTTATTTTATATGCCCAACACAACATCTTTTATATAAAGTGAATAATGAATCCACTTTATAAATTCTCCACAGCTGAAGAAAACATACCCCTGTGAATATCTTATTCACCTCATGGAATTCATCTTATTCACGTATCATTAAAATAATTTTCACTTGATATTCAATTTCACTTTATACCTTTTGATCTTAGGCAACATCCAATTCACCCCGTAGTGAAACATTAAAATTTTTACAAGCAAAAATCCTTAAAAAGGAAATCACGAGCACCCACCTTATCAAAATATTTTCCTGTGTGGAAATAAATAAACCCACATACTTGATTAATTTAAAAATGGGCCCACCTCATTTCTTAAAAACTATGCAACCCCCTTAAATTTTTTTTTTAAACTTTGAAATGGGGCTCCTCCCGTGCTCGCACACCTCGCAAGAGTTTTTCTTGCATCAACATTCCTCTTGCGAGGGTTGTGAAGCATGCCCTAAAACTCCTTTGTCTGGCTCGGGGGTCCTCCATTGGTCACGGGATTCACACACTCCTCTAGCGAGCATCCTCTCGATCTTCACCTGCTAGTGTGAGCCTCTTCTTCATTAGGTCGCGCCTTTTGTTCCTATCCCTAGTGGCCTCACTTGTCTGCCTTCTCCTGTACATGGGTTCTCCATCCTCTCAAGGTCGAGCCTTCTAACCATCTACTCCCTTTGCTGGCCATGCCCCTCCCTTCACCACTAGCGCGTGGGTTTCCATATGCTTTGATGGATGTCACTACTTGTACCAAGTCACATATCCTCCAACACCTACGCAGGCTTCAGTGTTGGCAGCGTGAGCCTCCTTCACCCATCTCCCAACTGGCTCGGACCTCCTGCACTTTCCTTAGCTGGTCGCACCCTTTTCATAGCTAGTAGTGTCTTCCCTGCCGTGGTTTATGCCCTATTGGCTACTTCCATATAGTGCGTCCCCCTTGTTGCAATGTTAGCACCTCCCCACATGTGCGGGTATACACACATCCGGTGCAGGCTCTTCATTTGCTGGTACGTGGGCCATTCCTTCACATGCTTTGAGCCTATCCTGCAACAAGCCGCGCTCTTCACACCCCTCTGGCAGGCATCCTCCACGTTTCTGTCTGTTGCTCATGCCTCCCTCACTGGTATGTGCAAGCTCCTTCACTTCCTACTGCTCTCTCCACTCTACTCATCATCTGGCGTGAGCTTCTTTTCACCTCTGTAGGCGGGCTCCTTGCCTTTGCTTCCAATGCCATTTCCCATATGCTTTGAGGGATGTCAATAACCTATTTCCAAGCTCCCATATATTGGTGCAAGCATGTGGGATATGGAGGGGATGTGAATGGAAATTGGCCATAGATAGGCCAGTTGCATTACCACTCATTAGTAATGTGCCAACAGTCCATTCCTCAGCGACACACCACCTCCCAGCAGATTTCATTGCATTTGCTTGAGAATTACTTAAGCCCTTTCCACATGTTTGTTCTATGTGTCTTGTGGCCAAAGAAAACTTTCATACAATTGCCATAAGCATTACTAATGGAATGTAACTCAATGGATAAGTCCTGCATTTCATATGGTTTTGTACTTGCATATTATATATCTAACCTTCTTCATGTAAAAAACATTTGATGTTCTTTATTTACCTTGAAAACAATCGTCAATAACCTCAATTCTTGGACTGGAGGACATGGAAATTTTAGCCATTTCACAATATTGTCATTGACATCCTCATGCTTGTTACCAATTACAAATCAATTCTCTTGACGAAATTGCAACATTGAAACCATTGTAGGTTCCCGACTAGGCAAAGCATGTCGAACCCAATGTGGGTCCGGCTAAAAAAAAATTCATTTTAAAACAAGTTTCATGTTTAAATGGTTTGACATTTCCTTTTGAATACACGTGATGTTGAAAAACGAACTGGGTCTTCATCAGAAACTGTTTTCTAGCACTTTTGCAAAATAGTCAAAACAGGTCAAGTTGGCTCTGGAATTGCCCTTGAAACCTAGTCAAACGACCTCCGAGAGATATCAAATCTTGCAAGAATTTAGACATTTAATCCATGAGTACAATGCAAAAGACGGATCAGAGAAACAAATCAAGAGGAATGGATATTAATCAGAAAAGTTGCCTGATTAAACCTTTCTGAAACTGTAGTTGTTCTGAACCAATTAGAACACACCCGACTACTAATTTGTAAACATAGCAAATCAATTCCTGGCGAGTTGCCATCAGACATAGTAAATCATTAAGGTAACCTGAGCATGTGTGCAAAAGGAAATCACATGAAACATCACTGATCAAAAGATATCGACGGTTGAAGTTGGTCTCTCAGAAAGGCTGTTAGGAATGCAGCCTGCAAAACATAACAATCTGCATTTGGTTTCGATCTGCTAAAAATAGCAAATCAGATCATGAAGTTCTTAAAACTAACATCTGAGATCATGTTGATATAGAGAATATGGAACAACATTCATTCTGACACGACAGTGAACTGGTTGTAAAAACCAAGCACAAACAGGAAGCTATTTCACAAACTGATAATCTACAAATAGTAGAACAGTGCCAAAAACCCTCTAGCTTCACTTTTCAAAATGCTGTCAGAACTTATAATGGGAAGCTAAAATTTGGCATGGCTGCTCACATATGTCTACTAAGTATGTCTGCAAATGGGTTTTGCACGACAATCAACAGGTTTCAAACTATAAAACTCCAAAGTGGGTCAGTCGTGACTAATTCTTCAGGTGCACTTCTGAAAATGCAGAAGCAAAATTTTGAAATAGGCATCTCAAATTGGCAAAATTTGAGAGTGCCAATAGTGGCTCCGACTAGAGATGTATTCCCTTTGTGGGCATAGCAAGATCCCAGATCTCTGGGGAGAGTAGATCAAAAGCCGAATTCAACAGGTACCTTCAAATTGCTCCCCGATGCAACTTTGTTTTTTCAATTTCATCTGATGACCCTGGGTCACCAAATGAAAAAATGAGGATCAACATTTACCTCTGTCAAATATATTCCTATAGAAAGAGCTGATCCTCCTCAATCTATGCTTTCCCTTTTCAAACCAAAACAAAACTGGTGACTATATCTTTGCAAACAACAATATCAAACTGCCCTTATGCAAGTGAAAATTTATTCCCTGCTCAACTCTATCACCAAGTGGCAGCTAGATCAGACAAACCATATCACTGTCCATCATTTCATTTTCTGATTTGATATCAGGCAGCAACACTTGAAACTGGTGATCAAGATCACACAAAAATATGGTCTTATCACACTCACTAGTCCCTTCATCATCATCAAGTTCGGAGGAGACATCATCGTTGAAAATCAACATGCAATCATCTTGTGTGTTGAGCAGAAATTGCTCATACATCTGTATCTCCTCCAACTGAAAAACATCACAGGTTGGCTTGTCCTCATCGAAACACCACATCCTAAACACATTATCATGTGTTTCAAGATTCTGAAAATTAGATTTGTCAATACTAAAACTACTTTCATCTTTAATCAACTCATGACACTCATAAAAAACATCAACCCCGAATGCATGAGCACTATTCTCTATCTCAGGTTCACACATGTTGTGAAATTCATTCTTCAAACCATCAAGATAAGACAAATCATTAAAGCAAGATGCATATTTAATGTCACACTAACTGACATCACACCCATTACTATCTACATCATATGGCTTCTCTACACATTGATCAAGAGATCTTACAATTTCAACACAATCCGACAGTCCACCAAATTGTTTCACATTATCTATGGATGATAATGATGATTCTAGATCCATCTGATTGTCACTATGCATAACTTGATTATTCAAAACTGAATTCCATTCATTATCACTATGCATATTATCATCATCCTTATGTACCACTAACATTTCAATCTCTGTTTCATACAAGTAGTCATGGAAAACAAAGATATAAATAGGTTCTTCAACATCTTCATCACTTTTAGCAATACCATGCTCATGATCAGCAAATTGAGCATATATATGTCCATCCTCAGATTCTTCATTATTGACAGAATCAACAGGCTCTATTGATTTCAAACTTGAACTACATTCCAAGTCTGTCTTAAGTGTAATTTGATCATTCACTGGTGAATAAATGACTTCATTAGTATCCATATCAGTATATCCATTATGTGAAGAACATACCTCTAATTCATTCTCATAAGAGCTTTCACAATCATCAAAAGAGAAATCAGTTTAGCCTTCATTAACATCCTCATCACAAGACGACCTATCATTGTACATACCATGCTTAGATTCCTCAGAGTAGGTTCTTGAACTTTTGTCTTCAATGTCTTGGTCACCAACTTGTGAAAGAAAGTCATCAGAAATTGTACCATCTTCACTAACTGAAACATGACATGGGATGATGTCTTTCATCTCTACTATTTCTTCATCATTCAAGGTATTAGAATAAAAAATTTCATACATATTTATTCGCTCATCAAACCATGCATCTTCCTCTTCATTACTGCTGCAAAGATCTGCACATGTGCTAAATGTAAATTGATTAAATTTAGTGTCCTCATTCATACAACAAATGTCTACATTCTGAGACACTATGTTTTGTGCAGATTGTGATGATGGAGAAATTGGAGTAGCAGCATCACTACCCTCTTGACAAGAACTATTTCTAGCTGATCCATGAGTTCCTTTCTCTTGAGGTGTGTTAGGATGATCAACACTCACAACCCTATGTCCTTTCAGCATTGAGTATCTCAAATTGTTCTCAATGCCTATAGCCATCTGATATGCTTGATGCAGGGTTTTAGGTTCTTTATCCCTCAATAGATAACCCATCTTTTTGTCAAATGCTCCGAAGTATACAACCGAACATTTAACATCATTTGGCCTTAAGTGTTCAGGTATCTCTCTTATGATCATTGAAAATATGAGATTAAAATATGGGACTAACTCATCTTTCTCTTTCTCCATGTAAATGAACTTTTTCCTTATTAGAACAGGGTTAATCCTTTCTCCAAACTATTCCATGAACACTGCCTTGAGCTCTTCCCATGAATGAACAAAAGAGGTTGGTAAATAAGAGAACCATTCTCTTGCATCGGCTCTCAAGGACTGAACAAATAGTCTCATGATCACATCTTCGTGATCAATCTCATAATCATCCATCATATTACTGAACTCTTGCAAATGTTTATTTGTTGAGTCAGCCTTATCACAAATGAACCATGGTAACTTATTTCTGATTTTAGCTGGAATGTCATTTGGGTAACCACTAAGGTCACTGAAATTGATAGCTTTATATCTTCCAGTGCTAAAACCTCTTTGACAATCTGGCTGGGACTCATCACAAACCACAATTCCATTTGAACCCATGGTCGGATGCATGTATTGAGGCATCTTGATATACCCTTTTCAAATTTTACATATCAACTCTATAGTTGATCATTCATTTTCCCTATTTCTATCTTTCACAACAATCTTAGAATATTACAATGCATGATTCAAATGAATTTACACATAATATCTATTTAGTGGGCAAATTTAAAGAACATGCATACTTCTCCAACAAGATACATAAGCTGCAAATTAGAACGCAGAAGTATGCAAACTTAATAATACTATTATTTCCCTCTTTTAGTGCTAATCACTCTATAGGGAACCAAAGTTTTGTCTAAAATGTTCAAGTATGGTTTTCATACATAAATTTCTTGAAAACCAAAAGTGAGGAATACCTAGATACTTTGTAGCTGCTGCAAATTGTCTTCCTAACTGGTAGTATTTATAGATTTGGAACTTTGTTTAAATTTTAAACAGGTTCTATCAAATAGAGTCGCCACCTCTTTTCACAAAGGACTGAACTTCAAGTAGTATGAAGTTTATTTACAGTTAAACTTCTTTCTGAGTACCTTTCCACCAGCAGAGCACCACAGATTATAAAACTGTTTAGGTTCACTGCAACACTTTCATCTACAGGGTTGAAATCCTTCAAACTTGGACAAATTTAGAATGACAAATAATTGTATGACTATAACCGTCTGCAACTGGAGATTCAGAATCTTCCCCAGCAGAGTCACCATTCTGTTGGTGTTTAAAAATGCAACCTAGCTAGGATTTGCAATTCTCTAAGAGGTAGCCAACCTCTATATTAAAGAACCACAAAGCCTAGTGGCCAACTGACAGGAAATGGAATGGATACACATTTCCTCTGCACTTCAGGCTCTGTAAGACCTAGGGGGGTAACCCTTTAGCAATATCAAACAATCTAGACACACAAGTAATAGGATATTGCTTAACAAATTATGCTCTCACAGAATTGCTGAGAAACCTAAAATATCACTCAATATTGGCAAACTATTGAATGAATTTCACTAATCAGCAAGGAGAACATGACAGACACAACTGTCCAAATAATAAGAATAAGAATGATTTTACATTTAAAATTGTTTCTGAGATGCACAAACTGAAAAATAGATCAGTGCCAGTTCTAGGCCATGGAGTCAAACACATAAAATGAATTCTCCAACAAACAGTCCTCAACCAGTGGATTTAACTTGCTAATGCTTTGCATTAACTGTTAGTGCCTTGCACCAACAATCCCTCTCTTATCATCAATCAGATTCTTCTTATCAAATCCTATCTGCACACTTGAAATCACAATCACCTGCTCAAAATATTTTAACCATTTCCTTGAAACAGAACAGTGAAAAGACAAAACAATCTCATGAAACTTGAGATGATAAACTCAAAGACACTTTGTATTATTGAATTTATATGACTGAAAGTGTACAAAAATGGAGACAATCTGATGACATTCATGAATGTGGAAGCACTTTCATGATATTAATTGCATAACTGGCTATATTTACTCTTGAATTCATAAGTTTACAGCTTATAGACTTAAACAATAACTCAAAAAATACAAATCTCTATCTACCCAACCCAGTACAAAAACTCAGAACCCTGTACAATGAGAAGAGAAGAGAATATATAGAAGAATGAAGGGAACCCTAAAACTGATCCAAAAATGTCATCTGGAATCTTCATTCACCTTTGATCAACAAATTTGCAAAATATATTCTCCTCTTCATCCTGCAATAAACTTTACCTTTCAAAACAACCTTTGCCCATCATTGCCCAACAACAGAAAATCTACCCATGTGGAGATTTTCATTATTTCACCCAGCTGAAAGAAAACTTCATTCCCGTGCACAAACTGTTTCAGTTCTTTTATTTCTATTTACTTGTTGCAGGTGATTTGCATATTTACTTTATACTTTTCCTCTAGTTATTAAAGTTTTCCAACTTTAATATTTGAACTTTGAACTCAACTTTTATTTGCCTATTTATTCATCTTTAATATTTTCCTTCATATTAATTCCTAGCAAATAAAATTCCACCTGTTTTACAATAAAGTCTCACTATATAGTGAATATTTAATTCACATGAAGCTTCTCAAAAATTTATCCTTGGGTAAAATAATTACCCATGCTTTCACTTATTTTATATGTCCAACACAACATCTTTTATATAAGGTGAATAATGAATCCACTTTATAGATTCTCCACAGCTAAAGAAAACATGCCCCTATGAATATCTTATTCACCTCATGGAATTCATCTTATTCACGTATCATTAAAATAATTTTCACTTGATATCCAATTTCACTTTATACCTTTTGATCTTAGGCAACATCCAATTCACCCTGTAGTGAAACATTAAAATATTTACAAGCAAAAATCCTTAAAAAGGAAATCATGAGCACCCACATTATGAAAATATTTGCCTGTGTGGAAATAAAAATCCTCGCATACCTAATTAATTTAAACATGGGCCCACCTCATTTTTTAAAAACTATGCAACCCCCTTAAAAAAAAATTTAAAACTTTGAAATGGGGCTCCTCCCGTGCTCACACACCTCGCAAGAGTTTTGCTTACGTCAGCATTCCTCTTGCGAGGCTTGTGAGGCATGCCCTAAAACTCCTTTGTCTGGCTTGGGGGTCCTCTATTGGTCACGGGCTTCACACACTCCTCTGGCGGGCATCCTCCTGATGTTCACCTGCTGGCGTGAGCCTTTTCTTCATCAGACCGCGCCTCTTGTTCCTATCCCTAGCGGCCTCACTTGTCTGCCTTCTCCTGCAGCGCCGGTTCTCCATCCTCCCAGGGCCGAGCCTTCTACCCATCTACTCCCTTTGCTGTCCACGCCCCTCCCTTCACCATTGTCGCGTGGGTTTCCATATGCTTTGATGGATGTCACTACCTGTCCCAAGTCACACGTCCTCCAACACCTACATGGGCTTCAGTGTTGGCCGCGTGAGCCTCCTACACTTTCCTCAGCTGGTTGCACCCTTTTCACTGCTAGCAGTGTCTTCCCTACCACAGTTTATGCCCTATTGGCTGCTTCCATATAGTGCGTCCTCCATGCTACAATGTTAGCACTTCCCCACATGCGCAAGTATACACACATATGGTGCGGGCTCTTCATTTGTTGGTACGTGGGCCATTCCTTCACATGCTTCGAGCCTATCCTGCAACAGGTCGCCCTCTTCACACCCCTCTGGCGGGCATCCTCCACGTTTCTATTTGTTGCTCATGCCTCCCTCACTGGTATGCACGAGCTCCTTCACTTCCCACTGCTCGCTCCACTCTACTAATCATCTAGCGCAAGCTTCTTTTCACCTCTGTGGGTGGGCTCCTTGCCTTTGCTTCCAATTCCATTTCCCATATGCTTTGAGGGATGTCAATAACCTATTTCCAAGCTCCCATATATTGGTGCAGGCATGTGGGATACAGAGGGGATGTGAATGGAAATCGGCCATACATAGGCTAGTTGCATTACCACTCATTAGTAATGCGCCAATAGTCTATTCCTCAGCGGCACACCACCTCCCAGCAGATTTCATTGCATTTGCTTGAGAATTACTTAAGCCCTTTTCGCATGTCTGTTCTATGTGTGTTGTGGCCAAAGAAAACTTTCATAAAGCTTCCATAAGCATTACTAATGGCATGTAACTCGATGGATAATTCATGCATTTCATATGGTTTTGTACTTGCATATTATATATCTGACCTTCTTCGTGTAAAAAACATTTGATGTTCTTTATTTACCTTGAAAACAATCTTCAATAACCTCGATTCTTGGACTGGAGGAGATGTAAATTTTAGCCATTTCACAATATTTTCATTGACATCCTCATGCTTGTTACCCATTACAAATCAATTCTCTTGACGGGATTGCAACATTGAAATCGTTGTAGGTTCCCGACCAGGCAAAGCATGTCGGACCCCATGTGGGTCCGGCTAAAAAATAATTTGTTTTCAAACAATTTTCATGTTCAAATGATTTGACATTGCCTTTTGAATACACATGAAGTTGAAAAACGAACTGGGTCTTCATCAGAAACTGTTTTCTAGCACTTTTGCAAAATAGTCAGAACAGGTCAAGTTGGCTCTGGAATCGCCCTTGAAATCTAGTCAAACGACCTCCGAGAGATATCAAATCTTGCAAGAATTTAGACATTTGATCCATGAGGATAGTGAAAAAGATGGATTAGAGAAACAAATCATGAGGAATCGGATATTAATCGGCAAAGTTGCCTGATTAAACCTTTCTAAAACAGCAGCTGTTCTGAACCAATTAGAACACACCTAACTGCTAATTTGTAAACATAGCAAATCAATTCCTGGCGAGTTTCCATCAGACACAGTATATAATTAAGCTACCTTGAGCATGTGTGCAAAAGGATATCACATGAAACATCGCTGATCAAAAGATATCGATGTTTGAAGTTGGTCTCTCAGAAAGGTTGTCAGGAATGCAGCTGCAAAACAAAACAATCTACATTTGGTTTCGATCTACTAAAAATAGCAAATCATATGATGAAGTTTTCTAACATATGAGATCATTTTGATATAGAGAATATGGAATAGCATTCTTTGTGACACAATAGTGAACTGGTTGTAAAAACCAAGCTCAAACAGGAAGATGTTTCGCAAACTGATAATCTGCAAACAGTAGAACTGTGCAAAAAACCCTCCAACTTCACTTTTCAAAACACTGTCAAAACTTATCATGGGAAGCTAAAATTTGGCATGCCTTCTCACATATGTCTACTGATTATGTTTGCAAATGGGTTTTGCACGAAAATCAACAGGTTTCAAACTATAAGCCTCCAATGTGGGTCAGTCGGGACTAATTCTTTAGGTGCACTTCTGAAAGTGCAGAAGCAAAATTTTGTAATAGGCATCTCAAATTTGCAAAATTTGAGAGTGCCAACATGTGCTACACGGATTTCTGCATGCCATGTGGGCATGCCTAATAATTATTCCCCCACCAATGCTCAAAACAGACGCCAAGTGGAACCAAGGCAGTGTGCCTATGTGGAATTAAGCCTCCAAATTTGGTTTTCTAAATTGGAGAAGGGCAAAAGAGGAATTTGTGTTAGGGGTGCAAATTCATTGCTATACACTTAGTATCTTAGATGTACATGAAATCTAGATTTTATACAAGATACTATAGTTGTGCACATAATTCTCATTTTTAATGGTTGTGGAGATTTCATTCTACTTCCATACTCAGATTCATTCAAATCTAGGTCATAGATATTCCCTTGACAATCCTCAAGTTGATTCTATTTTGGCAAGTATATCTAAAAATATCACAAAATATTTTACTTTCTCTCATGCATGCTTAGTAAGACACCATAACATAAGGATTTATTCCAAATAAACCACACTAGACCCCAAATCTCAATCATCTATAAAAGGCATTAAGGAGCTAAGGTGTGATGAACCCTAGCTTCAAAAGTCAAAAAATTCCCTACATTTTGTGCACTAAGAAGCTCCAAAGTCTGGCCTCCAAATATATTTCCAAGTCACTATAATTATGGGTTGATTTAGGTATAGAAAGAAAGGTTTGCTTCAGCCTTAAGAGGTTTTCCCATTCTATCACAATATCAAACTATTGATTGTTGGTATGTGTGAGTCTTGGGCACTATATAGTTTTCTCCAACCCTAGATCACACTATTGTCCTGAATTTATTGTCACTTTGGATGATTCCATGTTGGAAATAGAGCTCCAATGAGGTAAAGAACTTAGGGAAAAGTGAGTTTATTAAAATAAAAGGAAAAAAGGGCCAAAAGTGACAAGGGAAATATAAAAAGGGGAAAAAGAGGACTTATATCCTCATTCTACAGTAATCACTTTTTGAAAATTACTTGGAGAGATCTTCATCTTGGAGAGGCTAAGGTTTGGAATAAAACCTTGTATTATTCATTGTTTTTGATGATACAAGATCCACCGTAGTTGGTCAATAGTGGATGATCATTCGATTGGATTCAATTTTTTTAGGACAATATACTACTAGTTTATAATCGAGGAAGTTGTGAAGATTGGAGGAATATTTCTTGAGTAATAGAGGGTGCCTCTCTCTTCTTTTTTATCTTGTGGATAATTTGGGTGCTATTCCCTTCACCGTGGCCATGAAAATTTCTATTTTCAAAGCGTGGAAACCATATCTATTTTGTTGGGTGAGTTCCCTTTTAACCTAGGTTCATTTCCTAAGTATGTGGGAACTTATTCTCCTTGGCTAGGTGCATTTCATTCCATTTGGATCAGAAAAGGTCCATAGCAACTCTTGATCTTAGTGTTGGGTGAATTTAATCCTCAAGTAATAGAGTGTGGCCCTACACTACTTAAATTTGGGCACATTTTATCCATAGAATGATTGGATGTCATTATTTTCTAGTGTGTGGGACTTATATTGCCATTGTTGGGAAAATTTGGAAGAATTTACCTTGGGAATTTTCCACATCACAAGAGATTACTCCTTGTTGGGTGTGAAATTGATGCTTAGGGACGGTGTGGGGGGAGTTATCTTAGTGTTGGATGTTGCTTGATCTATCTGGAGGGGTAATGAAGCTCTTGGGAACTAAACACATTCAAATATTAGTCAAGAAGGGAGCTAAATATTTATTTTGGGTGAAAGGAAAGGAGAGACAACTCTAATTGAATCCCCAAGTGCCATTATTCTTGTTTCTTATGTGTGTCAAAATTTTCTATAAATAACAAGGGATTTTCTGAATATATAAAGTTATATTGTTGTTGCCCCTTATCGTTATTTGCATGACAAATTGAATTAAAAAATAGTCCTATGAGTTTTTTTGTGAGGTTAATAATTCTATTGTTGAAAAAGGAAAATGTACATAGATTATAGAACTAGACCCTTTTGGTCGGGTTGGCACAGAAAAGAGTCAAACTAGAGACTAGTTAGGTAGGCCTATATATGAAATTCAAGATTCTCTTCTTGACATGTAACCAAAAAAGGATGGTTTATTTTTAAACCACTAATCTTCACAGGGAAACCAACGTACATGATTTCGAGAATGACTAAAAGACATGAAATATAAGATTCTAAAACAAAAAAGACTAAAAAACCCTGATAGAGAAAAACTCAACTATTGGCTTATAGCCAAGAAATACCAGAGGAACCATGGTTGGATCGCTCCCAAATTTGGGTAGAATCTCGAAGGTGATGATGTATCCATGCTCCTCCTTGTGCTCAAATTTTGATTCCACGCTCTTCTCCTGCATCCACTCCTCATTCGGCTCACTACTCTAAGCAGCAGGATGAAGGTGCTCTTTCCCCTTGGCCTAAACTCATGTCGGAGATAGGTGGGAGTCTATTGGTGAAGCCTATGGAAGAAGGGGTTGGTGAGCACCCAATCTATCTTCCAAGGTGTCCAAGTTTTCCTTAACCTTCTTAAGAAAAAAAGAGATTGTGGGCCGAAGAAGTAGCCCAGGCTTCTTGCTACTGCTAAACCAAGAGGGTCCATCCCAGAATGTTTTTGAGTGACCAATATGATTTGACCACCCTAGGGGGATCTACAGATTCCTATTGCATTTCCAAATACACAACCTCACGGTTGTTAATCTCCCCATGAATGTGCATGGGGATGTTTGGGTCGTAATCCCCATAGAATTCCTAACTGATAACCACTGCATCTGCCTCCTCATCCCACATTATCTAAAAACACTCTTTGTTGAAGATGAGGTGCCATGATAAGCTCCAAAATGCTAGAAACTCTTACTTGCACCAAATTGGAAGTTCCCATTTCTAGCTCCACTCAAATCCAGAAGATTCTATCATCCCCATGCTGAGCCTCGATCCATTGAAAAGGGGAGTCCCAAATCCAATGCAGAAGCCATCAAACCATGCTATTTGAAGGCACATTTACTCAACATCGCTACTAGTGCTAGAGGGGGAAACAATAGCCCATGTAAAAGTTAGGGGCATTAAAAATTGGAGTTAGATGGATTGACGGGCTAGGTGCCCACATACCTTGGCCTACTGCCATGTTGTGTGACAGTTGTCTCAAGATTGTGGTTGTCGATTGTCATGAGGAGTGGAGGGTTAGTTTCTGAAACAATTTAATGATGAAAACATGCATCCGTGGATAACATTCCTATGATTGTGGTGAATGCTTGGCTGAATTAACACCTTAAAAGACATTGTTTAAGAATTTAAACTCAAACCATCACCTATAGCGAACTAAAATCAACAAACAAAGATGATATGTGAAATGTTTGACAATATTCCTCACTCAGAAATGTGGTATTAAAAGGGGTGGAAAAATTAAGATCAATGGGAGTGGTATTAAAAATCAGTAAAATTTTGTGTATGTAGTAATTTAATAAGTATAATTAAGTATAATTAATATCCCTTGCTTCACTATTTCAATCCAAGGATGACAGAAGAATCATTTTTCTAAAGGAGAGGCTTTAGAGGATTCAGATGCATGTTGGTGAAGACATTACCTCTTACCTTACAAAGGTTAAATTTAGTCATTATGCTTCATAGGATATTTCCCAAGATGGGTGGTATCTAGATAGTGGTTCCACATGCAATATGATAGGGGAGTGTGATCTATTTCAGCCACCTAGCTTACTAGCTACTAGATGCTTGGTGATGTGTAGGATCCACGTAGAAGGAATAGTCGATAGAAGAGAGGGTTCAGTTGTATTTGAGTTAGAGTCAGGATGAACTCTATTATTTCATCATGCTCAATATGTTCCTCATCTGAGAATGAATGTGCTCTCAATTTCAACCTTGGAGGATCAAGGCTATATAGTTGAGTTCACAAGACACTCAATATAGTTATGGCTAGAGGAAACTGCATATGCTAAGGACTCATTCATACCAAGGATCAAAGAGTGGCGATTAATGTATCAAGTATGGTGTTGACCTCTTCATTGAGAGGGACATAGAGCTAGTTATGAAGCATTTTTTAGGTGGTAGGAGGATCACCTTAGCAGACCCACTTGGTGGGAATAGACCCAATTGAAAGAGATGGGATACTCAGATGACTTCAACAGAGCTATAGTAGGTATCCATACCACAAGTGAGCTCAATTTTCTAGTCTATACACCTAAAATTGATCTGGAGCATCCGATTAATTAAATACGAAGTATTTGATTAATTATCCTAAATTTCCTCTACTTTTGAATAAATAGAAATATTTATTTATATAGTTCACATTTAAATTCATCTTAATTAAATACTTTGTTTGAATTAATTATCATTCACCTATTTTATTCTATCACAATCAATCTTAAATTAATTAAATAAAGATCAGAACACTTTATTGATTAATTACCATATTCTTCTGTCTAATTTAATAAACAACTATCTTATAGTTCATTTTATTAAATTATTTATCCTTATTTTGCTAATTTAAATAAATCAAAAATATTTGAATAAAGGCATAAAGAGTATTCCATCTATATTCTCTCAAAAATGAATTAGATATCCTATGTCTAATCTATGTCTAAAATATGTCAAAATTAATGCTTTGAAACTTCATGGGAAGTTTTGGAGACAAATTGGAGACAAATTCCAAAATCTTCTCTCAATCCTCCTCCATCAATCCTTCCTCTTCTCTTGCTTGGTGTTTTCATGGGTAGAGACAATCACCAAAATTCTCTCAATCTCCTCCATATCTCACCATTCAATCCTCCAGATTGAATCCAAGCCTCTCAATGCCTTCCCTGTGCATTTCTACAGCTAGGAAATCTATAAATACAACCTCATTGAACCAAGAAAAGGATCTAGATAATCTAACTTATGCACTCTTACTCTACACGAATTCAAGCATCAAGCATCAAACATCAAGCATCCAATATCCAGCAATCAAGCTTTCATACTATGGTTGCCTCCTGTAGGTGCAATTATTTGTTTCATGTCAATTCATGATAGTTTAATTCATTTATCATATAGTATTATCATATTTAGCTCCATTTCATTGTATTAGCATCCATCTCGTTCTTTAAATTGTCATTTTAACAATCATAGTGCACTCATGATCTGAGAGCCATTGTGATTTAATAAATCTTTGGAGATAGAGAACAATATGACGCTTTCAGTAGATTATTGCTTTGAATTGATTCAATTTGATTTGTCTTTGATATACTGTCGTATTAACAAGTGTTTTGTTCTTTACACCTAATCCCACACTTACATCTAGATTCAGAAGAATCAGGTTGCTCTAGTTCAAAGGGAGTAGTAGCAGTTGTAGACATAGATCATGGAGGAGCTAGATCCAACGAAAGTAACTCCCTGTTAAGAGGAAATGTTAGTTTTCTATGTAGCGATCTATGTAGTTAGGTTGTTACTTTCACATTGGGTGTGTCTACCAATGTGAAAATTACATTTATATATCTCATCCATGGCCAATGGGTTTCTTCATTCAATGGGTATGGAATATTTACAAATGTAATTTCAAGGCATTTCATTTGTAAGAGAGGGGGCCAACCACTGCAAGGCCCCAGGTCACGAAATGCCAGGAGCGGAAAGGCTACCCTAACTTACCTCAATTTAAAGGAAGGTTAGGATAGGAAGGATGAGAGTGATGAAGACTATGTGTCCTTCGATCACTTTTCAATCCAAAGAATTGAAGCGAGACTAGGTGAGTTACTTTTTAAGGTCAAATTTATATCTTAGGTAGCTCTCTATTAGATGATAGAAGCATGGTTTTGGGATGATAGTGTGATGCACTGGCATCTCATGAGTGTTTTGGTGTTTGTATGGCTAGAAAACCAAAGAGACGAGGTTAAATCCTAAAGAAAGGACTACTATCCTAGTTTAGAGATTTTTTTTAACATAAAAATGAGATTAAGAAGAATGAAACATAAATACGAATGTGATAAAAGAAATATATTACCACAAGGATGACGAAGATAATTTTGTAGAAAAATACTTTCACTAGCTTGCTTCAAGATCTCTCCACTTGCACAAACAAAAAAAGGGGGAAATGTTGGGGTTGTTTAGGGGCTTGCCTCAGTCAGACCCCGTTTTGGTGTTTCCACCTCCACAGATAGCCAAGTTTGCAATGATAGGAATAAAGATAAAGAAGGGAATACAAGCTATGTAAACAAAAGAAACTACAAACAGTACGTGCTTACTCAACCAAAGATGATAGAGGAGATGAGAGGAGCTTACCACCTTCATCCAAAGCACTCAAGGCTTGTGGAGGATAAAATGAGAGGAACTCAAGCCTCTGCTACAATTGTGTTTTTCCTATGCTCACACTATCATAGTGATGGAGTGGTAGATTTTTGCAATGGAGTGTAAAATTTTGTTACAAAGCTTGAACTGAATGAATGGAATGAAGAGAGTGCTCAAACGATCTTGCAAAACTTCTTCCAAACTTCCAAAACTTGAGAATGGATGAAAGAGTGAAGAATATGAAGGAAAAGGATAAAAAATAACCATATTCAAGTCGGCCAACCGAAGGGAGGCATTACTCTTTGACTTCCAATCAAAAGTGTAACATCTCTACAGACTCCAAGCACAAGAACCTTCTAGGGATGTAAGCACGTTGTGCAGATTTATGCATTCCGCATGAGCACCCCCAACAGAAATGCCCCCATTGACACACAAAAAAGGCACCAAGTGGAATGTGAGTAGCAGTCTTAAGTGGATTTAAGCCTCTGCCTTAGGTTTTCTAAACTGTAAGGGAGTAAAAGGGAATTTGCATTAGGGGTGAAAATTCACGCTTATACATTTTTCCCCCACTTTAGCGAGCACAAGTATTGATGAGTGGTTCGATAAAGTAGAGTAGTAAGGAAGTAACAAAGTAAGAGATGTATACCTAAATAAAAGAGGAAGCAGCGTATGGTCTGGAAAACTCAGAAGGGGAGGAAATGACTTCATAGTTCCATGAAACTATAAAGTTGAAGTATGAAAGTGCCTCATAGGCTCACAATCCTGCAAGTGAGGTATCCTTCAAGAACTCTCACATGAAGGAAACTAGGAAAATAACCTTACAAACCCACAAACCTACAAGGAAGGTATCCCCCAAGAACTCTCACATGAGGGAGACTAAGCAAAGGAGACTCTGCAGAGTTAGAGAGGGAAACATGTTTACTCGCAAATAGACCACATCAGAAAGTGGCCGCGTAGGCCAGTGAATGTATAGTCACACAAAACATCACTAAGTTGTAAGACTTTCAAAGGGGTCCCTAAAGAACCCTTCAAAAGGAAGGAGGGTCCACTCAAGGGACACACTTTTTGAAAAGTGAAGTCTATTCAAGTTGCCCCCAAGCTAGATGTAAGGATGCAATGTCGGTCTAGTCGGGTTGCTCCGAGACTAGACATGAAGAAGTAAAACCGATCTAGTCAATTTTCCCCCCAGCTAGACACAACAATGTGAAATTGGTCTACTCAGGCTGCCCCCAAGCTAGACGCCATAGAATTTGGTTGAAAGATTTCAGAGGGATTCCTTGGAAACCCAACATGAAAGGGAGGGGTCCACTCAAGGGACACGCTATCCAAAATCCACCGTCTTCTTTCTTGAATTGATTCATCATCAAGGAATCCTTTCGAAAGATGTCCACTTCATCAAGGAATTTGAAATGAAGGAGAAGTTCCCATGCGAGGGGAAGAATAAGACCATTCCCACTTCAGAGGAGGGTTTCCAAGTCTTTTCTTTACAAACCCATGATGAAGGAAATATGTTTTGTTAGGGTTTCAAGTCGAGAATGCAATTCTAATGAAGAAGTGTGTGGAGGATCTTTGAGAAAAGATTCATTTGGCAATGAATGCATTTTCTAAAGATGATGCAATGTAGAAGAAATTTTATCACACATAAAAGGGACAACTCAAGCAAAGAAGAGAGAAATATAAAGAGAAATGTGAAAGGAAAAAGATCACACACAAAGCGCACATAGGGATTTGGTTTTGTGAGGTCAGATCTACCTTTACTTATAAGTATTAGGTAACCACAGTGAGAGGGAAAATATCATCTATCCCCAACTAGATTAGGAAGAATGCACAAAATACAATGTAAAATTAAAAAATTCGGTCAATATGGAAGGAAGCCTAAATGTTCCCGATGCTTTGCATCGTCCCCAATTTATCAAAATCCAATCACAAACATGGAAGAATGAAGATACACATAGAGGAAGGCTTACAATATAAACATCGTGCATGTATCCAAGCACCAACAAGGGTAATGAAGGTCATGCAGGCACATATAGTACAATCATGGGGGAACACATCACAAAACATGCACACACATCTAATCTAAAGATCAAGAAGAGAGTCTCCCCATAACATTAGCCAACCAAGAGTTTGTTAGCTTCCCACTCTAAATCATCATAGGGGGAAGTATGACAAGCCTACAATGGTGTAATGTGAAGTGGAAGAGCTTCTGATCCTCCCACAACAAGGGCCAAGGCAGAGGGACTAGTGAGGTCTCCATCACTCAGATCTTGTGGGTCTAAGGTCAACAAATTTGTGAAGATCATTAACAAGGTCAGAAATTCATCCACTGATTTGAACATACACTTGATAGGAGTACCATGTTTCACCTCAGCGGATGGAGGAGTTTGCACTTGAGGTTCACCACTAGGCTCATCAAGAGACTTGAGAGTGGTGACAAACTTGGGGGAGGCTGGGGCTAGTTCCATCACTACAACAGAATAAGTTAGTGTGGGGCCACCTTTCGGAGAAGGTGGGATCTTCTTATGTCCTCCCTTGCTGGAGGGACCATTCTCTACCTTCTTCTTCATCGGATTAGGTGAACTCCCCTTAGATGAAGCAAGGGGGATGGAAGGGTTCTACTCAACCATGGGAGTGTCTTCCACAACTATTTCTAGTAGAAGGATACACTCCTGAATGGGAGCAGAAGGGGTAGGTTCATAAACGATGGGAGGAATTGACTCTACAACCTTAGAGGTGGATCATTTTTAGTTCAAGGGAATAGGAAGAGGTTGAGGGGAAAATTCTCTCCGTGAGCCTTTATTTTTGCCATACAAATAGTACTAGGGTCTTAGGGACCCATTAGGGGGATCCAATATCCTAATCTTTGGCCTTCGCCAAGGAGGCATCATTGAACTCAAAAGGTAGAACTCGGGCTTGTTTATCCAATACTCTTTCCAAGAGAGGGGAGTAGATGAGTCAACCTGAGAGGGACCAAGCTTCTCCTTTCCCTTTCGAGAGGAGGAGGCAGTTGGCTGCTCAGCTATACGAAGGGTCAACTGTGGGTGTCCCTTGCCTCCAGTCTTATATTTCACATAGTTCTTATAAAGTAGGTCCATTCTTTGTGGGAGCGGACTAACGGGAGAGGGCCAAAAGTGGTCTAGTGAGTATCCCCATGAGATACCACAATTTGATATCCAGTATCATGCACCACATGCACGACACCCTCATGGGAAAACTTAAGGAATTTATGAATTACGGAGGCGATCCCATTTATCGAAGCCAACCAAGCTATTCCTAGGTTCACTCTCAATAGGTCCAACTTGAGAATAATGTCAAAGACCGTATCTACATTCCTAGGTCCAACCAGGATGGAAAAAATTATCGATCCATAAGGTTTAAGAGAAATTACATAATGCGTATGGATGATGGATTTTGGTTTTTTGTATTCCTCCCTTTGTAGGGAATTTAAGAGTAATGTCTCCTCCGTGATGACATTCCCTCTACTTGAGGGGTTGACTAAGACCCCTATCACAAGGTTACCATTGAGGCGAGTGGGAATATAAAGTAGAGAAGGCTTACTATTTGTTGGCACATCTTGTGAAGTAAATGTTACATCTAGCAAACCGATCGCAAGACGAGGAGTCGGAGTAATGTTAACCACGTTAACATATGACTCAGGGCAACAAATAGAATAAGAAGGATAGATAATCATGTTAGCAGAATGTACCAAAAATGGGTCTATATATATCTACAAGTCATTGTTAGCTTTCGCCACTATTTTTTTCATTTTTTTCTTACCTCCATCAAGATGGATAGTATCGTCCTCGATGTGATCCTATATCTCATGATGCAGGTGCATGCAACATTCGGTATCATGTTTTTTAAATTGACGGTACTAATAATATGTGTTTTCTTCATACCAGTTGGGGTATGGTTCTCTAACTAGTTTAGGAGGTGATAGGGTAAGGATCTTATCTTTCACCAACTTTTAAAGATGGAAGAATAAGATTCTGATAGTTTCATAAAATTTTGGTCACGTCTGAGCCTATTGTTATCCACAATGGGTACTACATTGGCAATAGTTTTACTTCTTCCAGAGATTGATATGATAGATCTTCCCTGAGAATGGGATCATGAGGGAGGACCCTTGAACTTAACTACCATCTTCTGGTATTCTCATAGAGCCGCACACAAGTGTGCAAAATAAGGATACTTCATCAGAGAAAACTTCTCTTGCCAAGGCCTTTGTAAATTCCCTATGAAGACCTTCTATACATCAGAGTCAGGTAACAGATATGAGATCTAAGAGAAGAGTGCTTGGTATTGTGCTATAAATTTTGTAATCTTTTCATTGTCCCATTGTTTGTACTGAACAAGGTCTGAGAAGGTCATATTTGGTCTGATATTGGCTTGGAACTATTGTAGGAAATGGTTCACAAGTTGATCGAATGCGAAGATGGAATTATTGGGAAAAAAATAATACTAATCTAGTGTTGTATCTTTTAGGGATCATGGAAATAGTTTTTCCATCAGCGTACCATGATGGAAAAATTTTGTGCATAAGGCATTAAAGGTGGAAACATGTGTCTATGGGTCCCCTTTACCAATTTATATCTCAAATTTGGGAATCTCCATCCCTTGCAGGAAAGGAGCATTTAAAATTGTAACCAAAAATGGGTTGTGTCGAAAGAAAGGCTGGAAAATAGGCTGGGTCGAGGCATGGGAAAGGTTTGCTAGCTGGTTTGCATCTTCCCCATATTCTGTAGAAAGGTATTTAGAATAGGGTCATTAGAAGGCATAGGGCCAATGTAACCACCACCGGAGACGCCGCCTAGACCACCGCCTAGACCACTCCCTAGACCACTCCCTAGACCACCACCTAGACAGTCATCGTGACCATCGCCAAAGCCACCACCAATGTCGCCACCACCAGTGTGACTTCTACCAAAACCGCCTCCACCAATTCCACCCCCACTTCTAAAGTTTATTCCATCAAATCCTCCACCTATCATCCCGCCAAATCCTCCACCATCGGAGGCAGCGAAAGGAGTAAAGTGGAAACCCAAAGGGCTCTTGTTTACTTTGACAGTTTCATAATTCTTGAAATAAGCACGTACACTGACTGAAGGGACCATGTTAGCCATATATATGGATGTAGGAGGCATCAAAATCTCTAGTTTTCTTTCAGATTCCTCAAAGAGGCCACCTCATGTCATCTGACTATGGCTTGAGGAGGTGCACGAATTTGGCTAGACCGACGAGACTAGCTAAGATCTCTATGCCTATCTGGTCTTTTTCCACCATGTATCTTATTTCATTGATCACTTTATCATCCCTAGCCATCTTTGGGTTCCCTTTCAAGTGATTTTCTAATGCATCTAACCCTTTGCCAAGGCTAATGATGTATTTGGAAGGGATGCAGATGGACTCATGCTCATCTATGGATGAGGAGTTCAGTGATACAGGAGGGGTAGGGATGCAATCAGTTTCATCAGGAAACCTAGATTCGCCTCGTGATATATGCTCCTATGTAGATAGACCCACCACAAAACCAAAGAAAAGGCCGATAGTAAAACTAGAGGAGACCTTCATCTTTTCCATCAGAAGGTGTCACAAAATTCTTTTGACAATATGCCCGGAGGTCGTAGACTGCATTGTGAAGCTCATAAAATTTCACAACACACAAGGGTTCAATGAGCAAGAGGTATAAGAGAAAAAGTTCAAAACGTCGACAAATGGGTAGATGTTGGTTAATGTCGGGTTCACCAAAAATGTAAGAGAGGGGGACCAACCACTGCAAGGCCTTAGGTCGTGAAAGGATAGGAGCGGAAAGGTTGCCCTAACTTACCTCAGTTTAAAGGAATGTTATAATAGGAGGGATGAGAATGATGAAGACTATGTGTCCTTCGATTAGTGTACAATCCTAAGAATTGAAGGGAGAATAGATGAGTTTCTTTTTAATGTCAAATCTACGTCTCAAGTAGCTCTCTGTCAAAGTATAGAAGTGTGGTTTTGGGATGACAGTGTGGTGCACTAATGTCTCATAGGAACGATGGTGTCCATATGGCCAAAAAACTAGAGAGATGAGGTTAAATCCTCAAGAAAGGACTGCTAGCCTAGTTTAGAGGTTGTTTTGAATAGAAAAATGTGATTAAGAAGAATGAAACATAAATACAAATGTGATAAAAGAAATATATTACCGCAAGGGTGACAAAGATAATTTCGTACAACAATCCTTTTTCCAGCTTGGTTTGAGATCTATCCACCTGCACATAGAAAAAAAGGGGAAAATTTTGGGACTATTTAAGGGCCTACCTTAGTTAGACCCCATTTTGGTGTTTCCACCTCCATGGAGAGCCAAGTTTGCAATGATAGGAATAAAGATAAAGAAGGGTATACAAGCTATGTAAAAAAAATACACTACAAACAGTACATGCTTACTCAACCAAAGACGATAGAGGAGATGAGAGGAACTTACCACCTTTATCCAAAGCGCTCAAGGCTTGTGGAGGATAAAATGAGAGGAAATCAAGCCTCTGTTGCAATGGTGTTTGTCCTGCGCTCGCACTATCAGAGTGATGGAGTGGTAGATTTCTACAATGGAGTGTAAAATGTTACTACAAGATTGAAGTGAATGAATGGAATGGAGCAAGTGCTCAAATGATCTTGCAAAACTTCTTCCAAACTTCCAAAACTTGAGAATGGATGAGAGAGTGAAGAATATGATGGAAAAGGGTGAAAAACGGCCATATTTGGGTTGGCCAACCAAAGGGAGCCATTACTCTTCGACTTCCAATTGAAAGTGTAACGTCTCCGTAGACTCCAGCCATAAGAATCTGCCAGGGATGTAAGCACACAACATGAAAATCTATGCACCACGTGGGTGTCCTCAATAGAAATGCCCCCACCAACATAAAATAGGCACCAAGTGGAATGTGAGCAGTGGGCTTAAGTGGAATTAAGCCTCCGCCTTAGGTTTTCTAAAGTGTAAGGGAGTAAAAGGGAATTTCCGTTAGGGGTGAAAATTTATGCTTATACATAATTGTACCTACCACTAGGCTTGTTATTATATACCTAAGTGTCTGGTATGATTACCCCATTGATTTACTTATCGTATGCAAATAGAAACACTAATATTTGAGTATCAGTGCACAAATTTGAGGATTTATATACATAACTATATGTTCAACTAGAAAGAACATATCCTAAAAGCTCACTATCCTTGATCTAATCTCTAGTTAAAATCATAATAAAACTTGAATTTCAATATTGACTCTAAAATATGGGGACATATAGACTAATTAATTCTCAAAGAACCTTTAAATCATATTACAGTGCAAAAATGTCCTAGAAAAATATCCATTTCTAAAATATAGGAGAAGAAGATATATAGACCAGTTAGCTCTCAAAGGATCTTTGAGGAAAACATAATCATTTATAGCACAAAATGCAGAGGGTTGGCACTTAAGGTTATGTAATATAATTTACAGTTGATAGTTAAATTGTATAACAAATTTTTTTATGATCTTTACTAATGTTTATTAGAATTGTTGCATGTTTTACATCATTGGAATGACATATTAGCTATAACCTATTTGAAATTTTATTATGGTATGTGCACTTTGATGTGATGTAATATGATTATGGTTTCATTTCATATGTTGTAATATTAGATATATAACAAAAAAATAAATTATTACATGAAATAAATAATAAATTTTCATTTTAAATGTTTTTTTTTTTGCAAAACATGGGTCTTCCAGAAGATCAAGATGATCCTCATTATATAGATCCAAATTTTTTTGGTTCTAGTACAAATCACATGGAAAAGGATGATGATAAAAAAGATACAGAAGACACCAAGGCCAATGACGATGATAATGATCGTGATGGTGATGATGATGATGAGGCAATTTATGGTAGTAGCCAGTGACATTCATGATCATATAGACTGCATCATGGATAATTGTTGATATATCGTTATGATGCCTCTTTTCATGGTTACTATCATATGTATCATTTTCATGGCCTAAAGTACCATATTATTGAGTTGTATCATTTTGACATGTATTATTTTGACTTATATTATCTAGACATGTATCATCTTGACTTGTATCATTTTGAGTTACATAATTTATCATTTTTGCTTATATCATTTGTACATGTATCATTTTGACTTATGTCAATTGTTGGAAATGTATCATTTTGACATGTTATTGTTCTACTGGCATATTTGACTTTCACTTTTTTTAGTTATATATGATGATGATCTTATCAGTATTGACTTTTCAATTTATATATATTGAAAGTGGTTGATGATTTTTGGATGGATATTTATTATGTATGATGATTTTAATTTATTGCTTAGGATGGATGTTGTCAAATTCAATTAAATTATAGATGATGATCATGTTATAATAATTATCTTGTTATTTTATGTATACTAGATATTGTTGTAGATTTTATTTTGATGGAGATTTAATAAGTATAATGATGTTGTTAATTTGTATGGATGTCCATTTCCCTAAAAATTATTTATAATTGTTATCCTATAAAATATTTTAAATGCTTCAAGGGTCTTTAGGTGGATGGAGCACAGATCAGTGAGTTAAAGAGTATTTTGTCAAATGGGTATGTGAGCTTGTCTCGCAAAGAGGATAAAATAAGATGGAGCTACTCAAAAACTGGGCAGTATTAGGTTAAGCTAGGCTATAAGGTGAAAGATGGGGTGGTTAGAAAGCAAGATTGGCCCACTTACCTTTTTTGGAACAAATCTTGCCTCCCTAAGGCTAGAGGTTTCACATGGTTGGCATTGCAAAGGAATATCATTATAGAGGACAGGCTAAAATTGGTAGGGGTTCAAGGTCTTGGTAGATGCCCTCTTTGTAAAGATAGTGAAGAATTAGTTGATCATCTCCTCCTTTCTTACTCCTATATAGATTTTTGTTGGAGATTATCTGAGTAAATTGAACTGGAACTCCCCTCTACCAATAGATTTAAGGATTTATTTCAAATGCAATATGACTTACTCTATAATCATATAAGTTGTTTAAAAGGCATGATATATTTAACTAATTAAATTGAAATAAAATATATTAAATTAATAAATGGAAACAAAACAAGAAGAAAAAAAGGAAGCAACAATGGAAGCCAAACTAGAAGCAACCGAAAAGCAATCTAGGAAGAAAAAATAGAAGCAATCGAGGTAGCAAACAAAGAAGTAATAATGGAAGTAATTTTAGAATTAAAAAGAGATGCAATAATAGAATCCATATTGGAAGCAACAAAAGACACAAACATGGAAGCAAAGCTACATGCAAGAAGTGATGTTATATCAAAAGAAAAATTGGAAGCAAAACCGGAAGAAAAAATGGAAGCAAAATTGGAAGAAAAATTGGAAGAAAACCTAGAAGAAAAATCGGAAGCAAACCTGGAAGCAACAAAAGAAGAAAAACCAGAAGAAAAATCAAAAGCCAAACTGGAAGCAACAAAGGACATCATAATGGAAGAAAAATTGAAAGCAACAAAGGACATCATAATGGAAGAAAAACTTGGCGTCAATTAGGAAGCCAAAAAAGAAGCTAATTTTGATGCCATACTAGAAGCAAAATAGGAAGCGTGATTGGGAGCAAAAATAGAAGCAAAAATGGGAGCAAACATGGAATAAAAAATGGAAGCCAAATTGGATGCTAATTTAGGCACTATTTCTGACATTAAATTGGTCATGCTTCCTGGTGCTATTCCAAGTGCTAAAGGAGGTGCTATTCCTTGCACTACTTTTCCATCACAAAATATGATATTAAATCCACTACAAAATCTGAGGAAAAAAATGTTGCCCAAGAGAACATGCACTTTGACACCGATTTTTTTTGACATAAGTGTCCAATTCATGAAAAATGCACTAAATTTTAGTGCTATTTTAGGTGTTAATTGCCTATTTTGTTGTAGTGATGCATGTTATAAGTAGATCAACTGAAGGTCCTACAATGGTGATGTGGCCCATATTTTTCAACTTTCTCATCTCTCAATGATCCTACGTATAAATTTAAAATATATCACTGACATAATTAACATAACACATGTAGCATATAAGAATATGAGAAATCTATGAAATGGAAAAGAAAGAGAAGATTGAGAACCGGAAAATGCATCAGAAACCAGTGTTTCTCATACTATTGAACACTTGCACCAGCAATCGATGTTGTTCCTTTCTTAAGTTGACAATCTTAAGTATAACCTACACTCACAAATGCATCAATGACAGTCCTAAATGCATATGAAATCAAACACCAATAGAGAATGCCAACTTAAAGGTAGTCAATAGCAAGTAGCATGTAATTATCATTTTGTAAATTAACAATAATGCAATTTTATAAACCCTTCTACAATTAAACTTAAATGCTTGAAAGAAAGTAGTGATCAATAATATGACTTTAGAAATTCAATTTGCATACTTACAAATCAATCTAGGGAACCATCAAGGTGTTCTCTACTCTTTATTGTGTCAAGTATTGCCTCATAGTCAAACTCACACACTTTTCACAAGTTCTTATTCATAGGTTTTCCCTTATATTTGATCATATGAGCGTTGGCTATGATGACAAGGTTCAAGTAGTGAAGAATCTTTTGATGTGTGTTGAAGTCCTCAAGCAACCAAACTATAGGATTCTTAACTAGGTACCTTCTAAGCCATGTGCCAGTAACAACCACTGAACCTATAGGATATTCTATGTTTTCTCCATCTATAATTGGGGCCTCCAATTTCTTCTTTTATATTAAGAATAAGGTGAATAGAAGATACAAATCAAAAAGAGTAGCAGATCCAACAGAGGTTCTTATCACCAAACCCCTCGTACATTGTCAAAAAAACCCCCCATTTACAAGAAAGCCAGGCCCACATAATTACATTATAGAAAACCCTTATATACTATCCCTTTACAAATTAGCAAAGTTAATTCCCTAGCCTTAGCTCAAAATGCCATCAAAAACTTGTAACAGAATTTCAGTATTGCTTCAACTTATAATGTCAACTATATAAAGACTAGTAGTATATGTCATTAATAAACATTGCAAAAAGGATATGAAGATGCCAAAAGCATAGAGCTATTGGGCCTTTGGAGGAGCACTTCCATTACATAGTGCCAATAGAGTTTCAGCTGCATTTTGTTCCTCAGTGGATGGCTGCATACCTAAACATCTACTACTTTCCTTCCTACTCTACCCACCTGAAATATCCTACTTGAAAGCATGGAGAGACCTCAAAAATACATCAACGCCTAGTTGACCCTCAGGCCACATATAGCCATATCGAGCCTCCATAATATCAATAGTAATCTGTCTATTCTCAAGGTAGTGCCATAATTTATCCTTAGAAAGCTCCAAAGTGATATATACCTGCATGAAAACATTGTGGAAGATGAGTCCTTTGTAAGACTCAGTAAGCACCCTCCTTTTCTCTTGAAACCTATCCTCATTTCTAGCCTTCTAGATGAACCAAATAATAATAGAAAAAAAGCATAACCAAAATAATGCAACGGTCCTTACCATTTTCAAGTTTTGAAAAAGAATCTTCTCAGGAAGTGGATGCCTAGTATTATCCCAAATATCTTGTTTATCATAGAACATTTCCCAAATTTCCTTAGTAAAAATGTAATAAAAAAAATGTGTTTAATCATTTTAGGAGTTCTCCATATATTGCATATATCAATATCATTGAAATTGGTTCTGAATGGTAATCTCTACAGGATAAGTAACTATCTAAAGCAATCAATCTTTGCTTCTAATTGTTTAGACCAGTTATTATAAAAAATGGATTGCCAATATTGTTTATTCCAATTAACTTTCCAGAGTTGATTTAGATGATCTATCAAATCAACATGTTCTGTGAGCATAGAATACATATCCTTAACTCTTCTTTTCAGTATATTATTACCGTTTTGCCACTGAAAATCCATATATTGGGTATTTTCATCATTATATTTTAGGGGAAATTGCAGCATTTTATAGGCCTCTCATAGAACTGAATAAGTTATCCAATTAGTAGGAGAAATTTTATACTCTGAGCATAGATCATTCCATCTTTTGAGTTTGTCATCTTTCAATATGTGTTTAAAGCATTGAATTCCTTTGTAGGAACAACCCTTAGCAGAACACCCCTGAATTAAGGCCAAGGGTTCCTTCTTATGTTCAAGATTCTACCAAATAGATCTATTGATCTGAATGGTCCCATTTCCCCCTGAGGTGAAGTGGAAGTTAGTAAGTCGAGTCTTCATTATTTCCCAAGCCTTCCAAGTGGTTTTCAAAACATTAGAATTAGCAGGTAATATGGTTTCCTTCCTATTAAGGATATCACTGAAGGGTAAGGACTTTCAGGCTTTAGCATGCTTAGGGGTAGCATTAGTAATATTTGGTCTAACCAATACCTTCCAAGGCTCAGCACCATCCAGAGCACCAAGGACCCATTTTTCAGCCAATGCAATACCTTGTAGTCTAAGATCTTTTAATCCCAAACCTCCTTTAGTTTTCTCTACTGTACACCACTCCCATATCATCGAGTGTTGCTTCCTTTTTCCTTTACCATCAGACCAAATAAAATCCCTTATCTATGTTTGAATTTAATTTATCTAATAGGAATTGAAAAACCACACCGAAGAAAAGTAGATACTATAAGAAAATAGTATTTTCTAGCAGATATGGATTCTCCCAGCCAATGATAGAAACTGACTATTCCACTTGGAAATCTTCCTTTCAATCTTGTCTCTAACCCAATGCCACAATTCCTTGATATTAGGATCTTCTACAAATGGGATGCCAAGATATCTCACAATCTTGTGTGGGCCCCCCCATTGAATGCCATAATTACTGAGCCAGTTAGGAGCCACCTCCACCCACCCAAGGAGATGAGACTTAGAAGGAGAAATTTTGGCTCCTAAGGATAGACAAAAACATCCAACTTGCCTAGTAAATTTGAGAGGTTTTATTCATCCAAGGATAAGAATATTGAAGTATCATCTGCAAATTGGAGGTTAAGGAGATCATTCTCATCAAGAAGTCTAACACCTCTGATTCTCGGGATGGATGAGTTTTCCCTTAGTACATAGTGAAGGGCTTCTGATGCAATTACAAAAAGAGTCGAGGCAAGAGGACACCCTTGTCTTATAGATATTTCAAGAAGAATTTCCTAAGATGAAACTCCATTTACTTCAACTTGAGTAGTATCATCTCTAAAAAGAGTTCTGACCTCACTCAATTCTGTCATAGGCTTTTTCAAAATCTAGTAGCAGCATTGCAACATTATACCTAGTACATTTTTCCCAATTTAGGGCATCCCAACTAGTGATTAGGTTTTCAAGGATGAATCTCACTTTTATAAAGCCAGTCTAAATAGATTTAATGATTGAGGGGTGAACAAGAGCCACTTTGTCAACCAAAATCTTGGCTAGAATTTTGTATGAGACATTAAGCAGTGTTATGGGTCTCCAATTTTTTTCCATCATTTTATCACCTTCCTTCAAGATTAACTTGATCAACCCTTTATTAATTTGACTTCCAAGAGTTTATTTCTCAAATGTTTCTTTGTATACAAGGAGAAGATCATCACTAACCCAGTCTAGAAAGGATTTATACAATTCTATGGGGAGGCCATCAACTTCTGAAGATTTATCATTTTTAAGAGAAAGAATAGCTCTTTTGATTTCTTAAACAATGACATCCTTCCCGACTTCATTAGCCTTGTCTGAATTCACCTTTTTAGGAACAATATTCTCAATAAAATTTCTTTCCTAGAGATTGAATTCAGTCTCCCCCTCAATGGAGAAGAGACTTTTATAAAAAAGGAAAAATTGAGTCATTTCCTCAGGATTTTTTGCAGTGGCATCATTGACAATAATCCAATCAATTTTTTCTCTATCCTATTTCTCTTTTACGAATCTAAAAAAGTACTTATTTCCTTTATCCCCATTTTCAAGCTAGTTCATTTTTGCTTTGAACCTTAGGCCTCTAACTCTAGCATTTTGTAGCTTCCTAAGGGATCACTTGGCCAAGTTCACCCTGTTTGTGAGATCTTCATCTCTAGGGTTCAGTTGAAGCTCTACCTCTGCTTGTAGGAGTCTGTCTTGAAGGAGAGACTCCTCCTTTCAACCATCTTTGGCTTTCTTTTTTCCAATGGTCTAACACAAGGTTTTCCATCCTTCAATATTTAGGTTCCATCTATCTACATGAGAGAAATTTTAGTAAATCCATTTATTGATCTGTCTTAAACACAAAATTGCATTTTTGCAGTCAATATCTTTGAGAAGAGTAGTGTTGAGACAAAAACTACCATATTTTTGGTAGTCTTAGGGGCACCCTATTTAAATTATAATTTGTCTCTTATAGGGTGATGATCAAAAATGGAGAAGGGAGAAACTTCAACCTTGCACCCAAGACTCACTAGAGAATCCGAGAAGAAATAACTATTGATATAGAATCTATCAAGTCTACAATAAATCCTTTGGCCTCTTATTGGGAACTACACCATGTAAACTAGATAGCCTTAGACTCCTTCTTTTTCCCTTCAATGGGATCATCAATCTTGAGTTTGGATCTCATCCTTTTCTAGTAAAACCTTTCATTCCCCTTCCACCTGAAGCTAGTGCCTCCCCATTTATCTTACTCCCTATCAAAAAAATTGAAATCTCTACTAGTGACCCATGGGATGTCTTATAGAGTACTCATCCAATTCCAGAGGTAGATCCTTTCATTATAATCATTAGGAGCATATACTGCACAAACACCAAAAGCTATGTCTTCTCTTTTGATTATTACCCAGACTACCTAATTGCAGGGAGAGACCCCAAAGCCATCAACGAAATGGGCCCATTTGTTAGCCAATAGAATCATTGCACCCCCTTTTCCTCTCTCATGTTTTGTTACAAACTATGAAGCCTCTTTCCAAATGACCCTTAGACTGGTATCTAAGGTAAAGACATTGGCCTTAACCTCCTGGAACAAAACAAAGTCAATATCCTTTTTCTACATCAAAAATCTCCTTACAATATGTTTTCTATCAGGGGACTCCATGCCCCTAACATTCCATGAGATTTAGTGTAGCTCCATTATAGTTTTTCACTTGGGATAGATCCTTTATCACTCTTAAATTTGTAAAAACATTTAGGTAGTCTAGTTTCAAACTCCATTCTCTTAACATTGGGGGGTAAAATTCCACTCAATTTTTTCCTCTTGTCTTTTTGCTACTGATTTATATCTTTCTCTTGGAAGGGTTTACCTAGTTCAAGCCCCTTATTTTTTTTGTATCTTCAATTTTTTTTAACAACCACCTCCATGGGGTTATCCTAACCTATAAAACTATGCTTAGTAGAACATAGGCCATGTTCATCTGCGGATTCCATTCCTAATGGTGAATAAAACTTGCCTGAAGTATCCACTCCACTCAGGGGGTTAATGGGATCCATTCCCATTTTAGGAAGCATAATTTCATCAACCTTCTGATTCTTGACTACAAAGGAAATAGAGTTGAAATGCCTAGATTTATCCACCTCACCCATGCCTCAATTCAGGCCAGAATCTCCTAGATCAAGGTCGAGATGAGCCCTGATCAAATCATCTTGAGAGAGGGACTGCAGAGAAGGGGAACTACCCTTGTCCGGTATCACATTTCCATCATCCATGGTCTAGAGAGGCAATTCATCTCTAAATTTTAGGGCATCAGACTCTGTCGAAGATTCCACCAATTGAGTTTCTCTAAAATATTTGGAGTTGAAGGTGTAGACTTCCTTTCCTAGATTAGGTTTAGCATCATGAGTCTCTTTTGGTTGTCTTAGCTTTATAAGTGTCAAATTTTTTGTATTTAACTTTGGGGTATTTTTCTTCTAATCAGAGTTTTTTATGACATATGTGTAGGTATCTTCTAGTCCGCCCTTATGGGTTTCTTCATGATTTTTAAATATGCTGCTATCTAATTCATTTACGAGGGAGGAGAGGATTTCCTCCACTCTCAAGGTATTGTTATTGCTTTTATTTTCCTTTATGTTCTCCATTTGTGGAGGGTTTCTCTTTCTATTATTGTTATATTTAGAATTAACATGGGCATAATTCTCATTAGGCTGTTGTGGGGTAGGGTCCCTACCCTCAGTATCCAACCCATTATTCACATCCCTATCATTCTGCCCTTCAAACCCAAAGGGCTGCATTTTATTTTGATCTCCTCCACCTAGGGTGGCCTTGTTATTAGTTCTATTTTTAATTAAAGGGAAGTTCCTCCAGATATGGCCCTCACGTCTGTAAATATAATAGGTGTTCATCTCGTCCAATAATTCAATTTCACATGTTATATTTCCAAAATTTAATTTAATTTCTAACACCTCTGGTAAGTCCAAAACCAACAATAGTGACACCAAAACCTGAACATTAGAATGGGGAAGCGAGGTTCTAGTATTGTCCACCTTCAAAATAGACCCATAGGGTTCAAGCAAAAATGGAGAAAATTTCCAAAGGTGGGGCGGAACCCATTTTATAATTATCCATCGGGGGATCGAGAGGGCTAACACTTCATCTTCCATAGCCTTAGGGTTCCATGCCAGAGCACAGAAGACAACATTACCAACATTCCATAATTTTTTGGAGGTTACCTCCATTTGAGATTTTTGATTATTAAAAAAACAACAAATAACCCTTTATGTATCAGTTGATAGTAATAAAATTGCAGCCTTGATTTTCTTTCCCATACATTATTAAACCAATCCTCCATATATTTCCTAGTCAGGACCCTATTAGAGTCAATGACTGCAAAGAAAATTATCATTTTAATCAATTTAGTATCTTCCTTTTCAATAGCCTCATCTAGGGTTTTGTTAGGAACAAGAACAACTTTCAATGGAAGATTCGAGGTGTGCTTACCTTGTTCCTACTCTCCATTGCATTGCTCACTAGCAACTTTCCCAATGACAAACTTCACTCTCTGTGGCAATTACTTCCTCTCTCCTGCAACCACGTCCCAGAATCATTTAGAATCCTCCATGTTTTCATTATATTTAGACGGGATATTAGAAGAGTCATCAGGGGGCTTCATATCCCCTAACATCATCACACAAGAAAATTCCAGAGCACCCGCATACAGGTAGACTGACATAACTCCATCGGCATGGGGCTGAGGTCACACCCCACAAAAATTGTTATGGCCAAGATAATCTAGGCGCGATGACCAGATGCAACCGTACGCCCAAGGAATAATGATAGATCATGGAGGAGGGCCAGGCCTCCTCCACGAGACGTGGAAAGACACACAAAGAAATCCTCACATGAGAGAACACCTAGTTGCAAAGCCCCTCGTGAGATTAGCTCATGAATCCAATTTATTTTTGGCCTCGATACAATGAAACAGGTAATAATCTATACCCTCTTCATTGTCTTCATATGCAATCACCACATAAATATGCCCTTCGTTGATATGCTCATCTTGTTAGATGTATTTAATGAAGATAAAAATAAAACCTGAAAGTCAGATATATTACGTAGTTCTAGTAGGTTTGATACATTATAAATTCAATGGATGATTGCCTATTCATGATTTGTAGAGATTTCGGGAGCTAATAAGTGTTAAGTGGGGTTAGACTTCTTATAGACCATCCATCAACCCACTTAGTTGACCCACAATTAGAAAAAAGCATGAAATATTCTACATATGGATAGTTTATGTACCTACATTGGAGCTTCTAAAAGAGTGCAGCTCGCTCGATCCTATTAGTGTACAAAAATCCTCATATTTTGCAATGTTAGTATCACTAATAAATTTAAAAATATATGAACTAAATAATTACCTTAACTACCTAGACCCATTGCATGATTGCACCACTCAACAATTGATCTTGTATCTATGAAATTTACACTATCTTTGTACTTTAACTCTTCTCATGCTAAGGCTCTTTTGATATATGCACCTGCTCCATCATACTCCCCCTTTCCATTCCTGGTCTCTAAGAAAAACCACATGTGGGGAACACCACTGATCCTATGCATCCTACTCAACCAGTAAAACATTTTGGAGTTATTGAATTGTGATGTACAGTTATCTGAACATATGATATGCTGACTAAATGATATGCCCTTGCTAGGCATATCAGCATAGAACATATGAATGCAACCTTGCAAAAACTCTATAGAATGTGTGTAATCGTCATTTATGTAAAAGTGATACTCCCTCAATACATTCCTTATATCATTTTTACTATCATTTGCATGAACGAATTATATATGCACAAATATAGCAACCTATCTAAAGTTGTAGTACTTTGATTGCACCTTGTTCTTTGGTTGTAGTGTGTAGTTCTCCACAAATTCAAAAACTAAAACGATGCTATGAAGTGGAAATGTGTACTTGCTTAATTCGAACTGTGAGTCCAACAAACGAGCTCTATGTGTATGCCTTGCATACTCATAGAGCACCTAATTAATGAAAATTCCCATAAATTGATACACTGGAATCTTATCACTGACCAATTCACACTTCTTTTCTTCTTTCCCATCTTTTAGACTGTAGGCCGCTATCTTGTATTTGCCAAATTCCACAATTATATCTCCAATAGTGTGTGTACTAGCCATATGTTGGAAAATTGGAAAATTTTGCATGCCACCACAATGATCACATGTGCCATCCAAACATGACTTCTTGTAAAAAATTGACCATCCACTCTTTCACATAAAATGGAAGATAAAAATTCCCTTGAGGATTTAGGTGGAGGTCTTATGTTACATTCTTGTAAAACATTGTTAGCATGCATATCTACACATGTACGTCGATAAACATTATAATGGTTAGAAACTCAATATTTACTCTACAACAAGTAGTGTGTGTGTGATTTATTTTGACATAAAATGGATTTAGCATTTCAAAATACCTTTGACATATTTTAATTTCAGGAAACTTTCGTACAAAATCAACAAAAAATTGAGTTTGAGTGGTATCCAAATAATGCTTGGATGTGGCTCATAGATTTTACTACCAATTCTCCTTCTTAAAACATCTCTTTGATTAGGAGAGTTCCTTGTGTTATCCTTCCAAAAATCTACTATTATAGATCTCTAGGCTTGAGAAATTCTTTTATCTTTCCATGGTACTCTACCTAAGAATGCCCATAGCTCATTGCTATTTGGATCCTCCACTCTTTCACACCTTCCTTTAGCTATCATTAGAGATGATCTACATATTTTCAAGTACTTACTTGTCTTTGTAAGGTTCATTTTGTTCCTTGTTTGACTACTTAACAGTTTTTTCATCACACGTCGTGTGGCACAACTATCCTTCATGTGTGAGGTAGAATGCACACTCTCATATGCACTCATCAAGTTCTTTACAATGAAATTTTCACTTGAGTCATTCAAAAATCTTAGCCCAAGAGCCTACATGGTGGGCCTAAATTTGAGTTACCTCATCATTTCAAAAAATAGTTGGCATCTTCCACCCTCACTTAGCTTCGCAAAAAAAAATCCATATCCTCTATGCATATCTTTGACATGAACATTTTGAAATCTTATTAGGCATCCATTTCAAAACATTGGAACCAATATCAATAAAAAATGTCGGTTTTCTATGAAAAAATCTAGGAGGATTTCTCAAATGTAAATTTGTGTCAACATTAGGAATGCCAACAACATCAAGGATAGATCACGTACCTTCAATCAGAGTGCCTTCAAATAAAAATGTGTTTGTTGATGTACTTTCAAAATTCAATGTTGTTGATGGTTTGTATTCAATTGGAGATGTGATTTCCGATGTACTTGGAAAACCACATGTTGTTGGTGTGTCTTCAACTAGAGATTTACATTGAACTTCACCTATGGTTGATGATGTGCCCCCAACTTCGGGATCCATTTGTGTCCTTCCATGAAAATTTTTCATTTGTTCCCTTTGTTTTTCCAATTGGACATCTCTCTTAGATTGCACGGGAATTTCTAGTTGTATGGGATGCAATTCCTTTGCTTCACAAGCTACAATTTTTTATTCTCTTCACCTTGCATTTTTAACTACACATTCTTCTAGTGTTAGAGTCTTTGGTCATTTCCTTGGCATGATTTTGAATGCTACATGTTCACAAAAACACATAGAAAAAAAGTAAGTAATGCATTTTATGAAACATATTTTTATCATTGATTACATTTCATTTTATGAAACACACCAAAGAATTTTAGGAAAGAAGGCAGTGAGTTGTTTGGAATTATCAAACATGTCTATGCTACAAAAAATTTCATACATACATCTACCTCCATACCACAAGAAAATTAAGTAATGCATTTTTTCAAGCATATCCATCATGTTGATTACATTGCATTTTATGAAACACACAAAATTTTATGAAACATATTGATATTGCTGACTACATTAAATTACATATCTTTCAAACTCAAATCATTACTTTACATTGCATAACTAATGTGACTTATCAAATATTATATAGCTTATCAAACATTTATGTCCCCAACCTAGGGTTTATAGCGAGCTTCAAAAAACCTATAACTTTTGATGCATCTCATGAAAATATATGAAACTTGGTAATAATTTTTTGTATGCCTATGTGCATGTGCTAACAAAAGGAGGGTTACTAAATCATCATTTTTTGTGAGTTATTGAGGATATTTTTTTTCTTTTTGCAACTATACTATGTAAAAACTAGTACTTTGAGGGATTTGTACAAAAATTGCTTCATGTAAGTGTTGATCAATGTTAATACTTGGGTTTGAGGTGAGTATTTGGAGTGTGGACAAGTTCTTAGGAGAAAAAAAGTGTCAAACCTAGGGTATAAGTTTTTGCCACCTTTGGAAACTAGAGAATCTTGTGTTTATTTTTTATCAAAACCACATTGTGATTGTCAACCAATCCATGAATAACATGAATTCAAAGAAGGGTTTGTGATGCTATATCTTGGAATTATTCACTATTTCTTTGGAAATGGGGTAACTTAGATAGATAATAAGAATTTTCAATTGCACAAAAATTTCCCTTTTTTTTTAATTTCTTAGAAAGGTAAATGGTATGAATGAATGGAAACTTGCATTAACAAATATGTCAAGTCACTTTAATTTATCTAAGCACATGATGGAGGTAAAATTTTAATGGAACAAAAAAATTAATGGAAACTTGCATTAACATTGATGAAAGCTCTTAGGTTTTCCAAATTAGTTGAATTTTTTTTCCCACAACCGTCACTAATAATGAATTTGAATCTATTATGTCATGTTTTCCATTTTATATCTTCAATCTCCTCAAAATTAAACTATTACATGCATCATCCATCTAATTTAGTGTTTAATTCTATGTGTAACAATGAAGATTAATAAAATCATTAAATGAATGGTCTATAAATTATCAAAACAAAACAAAAAAACTCAATATAAAAATCTACCTAAAATGAAATAGAGTGAATTTCACTAGCCATGTTGGAAATGGACTACTATAAGCAATGCAAATAGAATTCATAAGAATTTTTTTGTTAAGTTGATGTCGTCTATATAAGTTTAAACATGAATTCATCTAAATTATGTCATGTTTTTCATTTTTTTCTTCAAACTCATAAAAATTAAACTTTTTTATGCAACTCCCATCTAATTCAATTTTGAACTCTATGTCCAATTGTGATATTTAATAAAATCATTAAAGGAATTTAGTTTATATTATTAAAAAAAACAAATATATTAAATATAAACATTTGAATTTTACCAAAATGAATATATTACTTGAGATAATGTAAAAAGATGTAGAAACTTCAAAATTTCTTCTTCTACATTGTATAGCATTCAAATTGGTGGAAAAAAGGTGATGGATGAAGCATACATTGGTACAACAAGGAGTCAACTACATAAAAAAGGTGTTTTTGAGTTGGATAAAGTGTTAAACCAGACAAATGTAATAGCATGTGGGCCTAAATAATAGGGTCAACCCCTATTCTATAGTTTAAAGGTAAAACACATTTGGTGCTCACCAAATTTGGTGAGTGCCAAATTTGGCGAGCATCAAATGTGTTGCTTTGAAATTTTCACCTTCCATAGAGAGGAAGGGAGTGAGACTTGAGATAGAGAGAGAGGGGATAGGAGTGAGAGATATTAGTCTAGGTAGTGTGGTAGGGATTGAGACCTAAGAGAAATAGAGACTTGAGAGGGACAGATAGTTATCTAGTTAAGGTGGGGGAAATACTTGATAACAGGAGAGGGTTTGGGAGGGATGAGACCTAAGAGATACACAAATACCAAAGGGGGAGAGAGAGAGAGAGGGAGTGTGGGATAGGGAGTTGGAGTGAAATATATCTATCTAGGTAGGGTGGGAGGTATGTGAGACCTGACAAAGAGGGAGTGAGAGAGAGGGGATTGGAGTGAGATAGATTATTCTAGGTAGTGTGGGAGGGAGTGAGACCTGAGAGAGAGATACTTGAGAGGGAGAAAGAGTTATTAAATTAGGGTGGGGTGGAAGACCTGAGAGAGGTATGGGAGACCTAAACCCTCAAAACCAAACCATTAAACCCTCTACCCCCAACCCTCAACCCTTAACCCTTAATCCCTCAACCCTTAAAACCTAAACCCTCTACCCTCTACCCTCAACCCTTTACCCTCAACCCTCTAACCTTATCTATCAACCCTTAAACCATAAACCTTAAACCCTAAACCCTCTACCCTTTACCCTTAACCCTTAAACCCTAAACCTTTAAAACCTCTACCATCTACCCTCAACCCTCTACCCTCTCTCTCTCTACCCTCTACCATCAACCCTCCACCCTCTACCCTCTAGCCTCAACCCTTCAACCCTTTAACCCCCAACCCTCAACCCTTAAACCCTAAACCCTAAACCCTTAAACCCTCTACCATCTACCCTAAACCCTTAAACCCTCTACCCTTAAATCATAAACCCTAAACCCTCAACCCTCAACCCTCAACCCTCAACCCTCTACCCTAAAACCTTAAACCCTCTACACTCTACCCTTAAACCTCAACCCTCTACCCTCTACCTGTAATCCCTCAACCCTATACCATAAAATTGTAAACCCTAAACCCTAAACTCTCAACCCTTAAACCCTTAAACCCTCAACCCCTCTCTATCTCTCTCTCTCATTCAGTTAGGGTGGGAGGAAGACTCGAGAGAGGTAGTGGGAGAGAGAGGAAGTGGGAGATAGAGGGATGACAGACCTAAACCCTCAATCCTAAACCATAAAACCATAAAACCTAAACCCTTAAACCCTCTACCCTCTACCCTTAACTCTATACCTTCAACACCCCCCCTCTCTCTCTCTCTCTTAACCCTACACTCTCTACCCTTAAACCGTAAACCATAATCCCTAAACCCTAAGCCCTCTACCCTTAACCCTTAATCCCTAAACCCTAAACCCAAAACCCTAAACCCTAAAACCTCTACCCTTAACCCTTAACCCTCTATCCTCAACCTTTAAACCCTAAAACCCTCTATCCTTTACCCTGAACCCTAAACACTAAACCCTTAAAACCCTAAACCCTTAAACCCTCTACCCTCTACCCTCTACCCTTAACCCTCAACCCTTAAACCCTAAACCCTAAACCCTAAACCCTCTACCCTCTATCCTCTACCCTTAACCCTCAACCTTATATCCTTTTCCCTCAACCCTCAAACTTTAAACCTTAAAATCCTCAACCCTCTACCCTCTACCCTCTAACCTAAACCCTTGAACTATAATCCTAAACCCTTAAAACTCTAAAACTTAAACCCTTAAACCCTCTAACCTTAACCCTTAACCCTCTACCCTCAACCCTAAACCTTAAATCCTCTCTCTCCCTCTCTCTCTCTCTTATTCAGTTAGGGTGGGGGGAAGACCTGAGAGAGGGACCCGGAAAGAGAGGGATCGGGAGATAGAGGAATGGGAGAACTAAACCCTCAACCCTAAACCCTTAGAACCAAGCCCTCAAACCCTCTACCCTCTACCCTCAACACAATACCCTCTACCATCAACCCAATACCATCTACCCTCAACCCAATACCCTCTACCCTCAACCCTAAACCTAATACCTCTCTCTCTATCTCATCCCCACACCCTCTACCCTTAAACCATAAACAGTAATTCCTAAACCCTAAATCCTCTACCCTTACCCCTTAATCCCTAAACCCTAATTCATCTACCGTCCACCCTCAACCCTCAACCTTTAAACCCTAAAACCCTAAAACCCTCAACCCTCAACACTCTACCCTATACCATTAAAGCTTAAACCCTAAACCCTTAAACCCTCTACCCTTAAACTATAAACCCTAAACCCTATACCCTAAACCCTAAACCCTTAAACGCTAAACCCAATACCCTCTACCCTCAACCCTTAAACCCTTTTAAACCCAAATAAACTCTCTACCCTAATCCCTCAACCCTCAACCCTGAATCTCTCTACCCTACACCCTCTATCGTCAACCCTCAACCCTTAAACCCTCAACCCCCTTCCCTCTCTCTCTAACCTCTACCCTCTACCCTTAAACCCTAAACCTTTCTATCTCTCTCTCAACTCTACACCCTCTACCCTTAAACCCTAAACCCTAAACCCTTAAACTCTCTACCCTCTACCCTCTACCCTCTACCCTCAAACCGCAACCCTCTACCCTCTACCCTCTACCCTTAAACCCTAAACCCTTAAACCCTCAACCATTAAACCATAAACCATAAACCCTTAAACCCTCTACCCTCTACCCTCTACCCTCTACCCTTAAACCATAAACCCTTAAACCCTCAACCATTAAACCATAAACCATAAACCCTTAAACCCTCTACCCTCTACCTCTACCCTTAACCCTCTACCTTCTACCCCTCAACCCTCTCTCTACCCTCTACCCTCTACCCTATACCATAAACCCTCAACCCTTAAATCCTCTCTCTACCCTCTACCCTCTACCCTCTAACTTCAACCCTTAAACCCTAAAATCCTCAACCCCTCTCTCTCTCATTGAACCTTACACCATCAACCCATAAACCATAAACCATAATCCCTAAACCCTAAACCCTCTACTCTTAACCCTTAAACTGCCTACCCTCAACCCTTAACCCTCTACCCTCTACCCTCTACCCTCTACTCTCAACCCCTACCCTAAAACCCTCGACCCTCTCTCTCTCTCTCTACCCTCTACCCTATATCCTCTACCCTCTACCCTCTACCCTCTACCCTCAATCCTCAACCCTTCGACCCTAAAACCCTTAAACCCTCAAATCCCCCTCTCTCTCAATCTTTCACCCTCTACCCTTCAATTGTAAACTATAATTCCTAAACCCTAAACCCTCTACCCTTAACCCTTAATACCTAAATCCTAAACCCTAATTCCTCTACCCTCAATCCTTAACCCTCTACCCTCAATCCTCAACCCTTAAACCTTAAAAACCCCTTAAACCCTAAAACCCTCAATCCTCAACCCTCAACCCTCAACCCTCAACCCTTAAACCCTAAAACCCTCAACCCTTTACCCTCTACCCTCTACCATTAACCCTTAAACCCTAAACCTTTAAACCCTCTACACTTAAACTATAAACCCAATACCCTAAATCCTAAACCCTTAAACCCTCAACCCTTAAACTGTAAACCCTTAACCCTTAAACCATAAACCATCAACTCTCTACCCTAATCCCTCAACCCTTAATCCCTCAACCCTTAAAACCTCAACCCTTTACCCTCAACCATCAACCCTCAACCCTTAAACCCTAAACCCTAAAATCTAAACTCTCTACCCTCTACCATCTACCCATAACCCTGTACCCTGTACCCCCTACCCTAAACCCTCAACCCTCTCTCTCTCCAATCTCTCCCTCCTCCCCTTCTCCTACTCTCAAGTCTCTCTCTCTCTCACTCACACCCTTTATTTCTCTCCCATCTACCCTTAACCCTCTACCCTCTAGCCTAAACCCTCTCTCTCTCTACCCTAAACCATCAACCCTATAGGTCCACAACCCTATGCCCTCAATTACCAACCCTCTAACATAAACATTAGATCATCAACCCTCATCTATCTTTTTCCCTCCCTCCTCTTATCTCCTTCCCTCTAGTCACTTCTCCATCCATCTCTCTCTCCATCCATTCCTCCCTCTCTACCCTAATCCCTCAACCCTATACCCTCAAACCTTAAACCCTTAAACACTCAACCCTAAACACTAAACCCTCAACCATTAAACCCTAAACCATTAAACCCTCTACCCTCAAACCTAATCCCTCAACCCTATACCCACAACCCTTAAACACTCAATCCTAAACCCTCAAACCTCTCTCTCTCTCACTCCCTCTCACTCTCTCTCTCACTCCTCCCTCCTACTTGAGGGGGAGAGAGAGAGAGAGGGAGTTGGAGACAGAGGGAGTGGGAGATAGAGGCAAGGGAGAGAGATAAAGGGAGTGAGATAGATAGAGGGAGAGATAGAGGTAGTGAGAAAGAGATGGAGTGGGAGAGAGATAAAGGGAGTCAGTGAGAGAGTGAGAGAGAGAGAGACCTGAGAGAGGAAAAGGGGGTAGGAGGGAGAGACTTGAGAGAGAGAGAGGGAGGGAAAGGGAGAGAGGGTGGGATGGAGATACCTAAGAGAGAGGGAGAGAGAGAGGGAGGGTTTGGGATGGAGATACCTAAGAGAGAGGGAGAGAGAGAGAGATGGAGAGAGATGGAGGGAGTGAGAGAGAGAGGGATTGGGAGAGAGAGAGAGAGGGGATGGTAGGAGGGAGAGACTTGAGAGAGAGGGGGGAGGGAGAGGGGTGGGATGGATAAACCTAAGAGAGAGGGAGAGGGAGAGAGGGTGGGAGGATTGACCTAAGAGAGGTTGAGAGAGAGAAACAAAGTGGGAGAGATGGGGTGGGAGGGAGATACCTAAGAGAGTAGGAGAGAGAGGGAGTGGGAGATATAGGGATGGGAGAGATACAAGGAGTGAGAGAGACTTGAGAGAGGGAGAGGGGGTGGGAAAGAGAGGGAGTTCCTAAGATAGAGGTATGGGAGAGAGATGGAGGGAGTGAGAGAGATAGAGAGAGATATAGAGAGAGAGAGGGGGGGTGGGTGGAGATACCTAAGAGAGAGGAAGAGAGAGAGATAGGGAGGGGCTGGGAGGCAGATACTTGAGAGAGAGGGAGAGAGATAGGGGGAATGTGAGAGAGAGGGTGTGGGAGAGAGATAGAGGGAGCGAGTGAGAGAGATAAAGAGAGACCTGAGAGAGGGAGAGGGGGTAGGAGGGAGAGACTTGAGAGAGGGAGGAGACTGAGAGAGGGAGAGGGGAGAGAGGGAGAGACTTGAGAGAGGGAGGGAGACCTAAGAGAGAGTAGGAGAGATAGAGGGCATGCAAGAGAGGTTTTAGGAGGAGAGGGAGAGAGAGAGGGACAAAGATGAGGGAGGAGAGAGGGAGTGAGAGGAGGGAGTGGGAGAGAGATAGAGAGAGTGTTTGTGAGAGGAGAGTGGGTAGGAGGAGAGAGACTTGAAAAAGAGAGAGAGGGAGAGGGGGTAGGGGAGATACTTTAGAGAGAGAGGGAGATGGGGTGGGAGGGAGAGACAGAGTGGGATAGAGATAGAGGGAGTGAGGGAGAGAGGGAGTGTGAGAGAGAGAGGGAGAGGGGTTGGGAGGGAGAGACTTGAGAGAAGGAGAGAGGGTAAGAGAAAGAGAGTTGAGAGAGATAGGGAGAGGGGTTGGGAGAGAGAAACCTGAGAGAGAGGGAGAGAGAGAGTGGGAGAGACATAGAGGGAGTGAAAGAGAGGGAGTGGGAGAGAGGGAGTGTGAGAGAGGGGGGGAGGGAGATAGGTTTGAGAGAAAGTGAGAGAGAGAGAAGGAGAGAGATAGAGGGAGTGAGAGAGAGAGAGGGAATGGGAGAGAGATAGAGGGAGTGAGTGAGAGACCTAATAGAGGGAGATGGGGTAGGAGGGAGAGACTTGAGAGAGAGAGAGAGAAAGATAATGACCTAAGAGAGGGAGTTGGAGTCAGAGAGACAAAAGGACCAGAGGGAGAGAGAGAGAGAGAGGGAGGGTGAGAAAGGGGGTTGGAGTGAGATAGATTTATCTAGGTAGGGTGGGAGGGAATGAGACCTGAGAGAGGGGATTGGAGTGAGAGATCGTGAGAAATTATCTAACACCATGTATTTAATATCTCTATCTGATTTGCTGATTTCAGGGAAAAAAAAAAGTTAAAAAGTTGGCATCTTAAGAACCAAAATTGTCACAGATCCATGCACTTACCCATTATGTAGCTCTTTGGGTTGCATGTGTGGATCATTATTATTATTCTTGGTACTTTATTCTTTGATTTAATTATCACACCTTTATGTATATTGTTGATTGGTAGACTTGATATGGTTTGATATTACCTATATAGTGGGAGTTCTTGGATATGTATGTTCTTCATTGACAAATTTGATACAGGGAGCTTGGTTGTATTTCACAAGTTGCATATATTCTTGGCATGATTTTACTAATGTATTGATACCTTGGAGGTATGGATGGTTGGATGTACTAGCATTTGTTGTGGATGTTATTTCTGATCATGTGGGTTTTTCAGTTGACATTAGCTTGGTTAGAGCCTTTGTTATCACTTGGATTTGATGTTTGTGCTCATGGATTGGTGCATATTCACCTTGGCATGTTACTTTTCTTCCATAGGTGTCATGTTGGAGGATGAGAGTAGTTCTTGCTTGAGATGGTGGTCACTTTGTTTTTATTGCAGGTATCTTGATGGAGCACAAGAGTATGTTATAGATTCATGTGGTTTCATGTATGGTTATGATGATACATGTATTTCATGTATTGATCCCTTATACAATGTATACAATAAGTTGGATAATTTTGGGATATGGTGTTGTACACCATTTCATAAATTTATTTATTATATTATTGTAATTAAATAAGTATTTAGTTGTAATACAGCTTGGTGTTGTTGTTAATCACACTGGGTAATTATTTGGGGACCCCCTTATGTTGTATTGTAACATTGTATTATTATTTATTGTGTGAGAGACATGTGATAATTAGCGAAATATTAAATAATGTGATGTCTTAATACCCAATATTAAATAATGGTTTTGTGGTTTTGTGGTACATGGTTTCACCTTACCACTAGTTGTATCATGTGTGAGGTTGTGTCTATAAAAGAAAACACATGTGTAGTGGTTTAGGTTGGATGAGGGGTTTGGCTATCAATATTGAGTCTTCTTGAGAATGCATTTGTGAACCATGGCATGGGATGTGTGGATTCATGCTTGAACACATGTGAATGCATTGGAGAACTTGATGCTTCAAAATTGTTCATCATAACTCTTGTATTTGCTTCATGGTTGATTAATATGATGGATTATGGGTACTTTTGGAGGCTAGGTTTTTTCTGTCTTGAGGTATTTTCTAGGGTATATCTTGTGTCAACTTTGATGGGTATGTTGTCTATACTCTTGCATGTGGATTCTGAGCACTTATTAGCATTGTTATCTCTTTTGTGTTATGTGGAAATTGTCATATAATGAATGCAAGTTTCCTTACACAAAACTCATGGAGGATACCATGAATGTGCTTCTTAGTTGAAAACCAAACATTAGTAGTCATGAAGCTATGGAATATTTTGAGTAACATGAATTGAATTTTTTTTTTAAGAAGCATACATGAGGAATGATATACCAACCACATTTGATTATCAAATACTCCAAATTGGATAGCAATGTACACAACTCATTCAAGTGTATTTACCTGGAATAAGAATTTTTTATTATCAAGGTGATTGAGAATGCATATTCCTTGTGAAGGATTTATTTCAAATATTTATGTTAAAAGAAATGAAGCAGTAGTAGGTCAAGAGAGTTTTCATGCTTTAAACATGTGCTAATTTAATCATTGAGTAGGGTTTTCGAATCACATAATCTTGGATAGCCTAGGGTTTCAAAGAAATAACAAAAGGGAGAAGTATTGCATCAAGGTGTGGTGATTTTATTGTCTACATAAGGTGGATCAAGTTTTACCAATAGCAGTCCATCAAGAGCTTGCTACTTCTAAGTGGCAATCTTTTCATTATTACAGTCAAAACCTTCAAAGACTTTGATTGGAAAACCAATGTTTTAATTCAAGTTTATTTGGAATGAAAACCATAGTGATAGGGTTATAAAGGTAGTAGTGAATTGGAAGAGGTAGTGACAAGTATTTCTTGCATGACTGTGATACAACAGTTTTAACCCTATACCAAACTTCTATGGCATATCCATCATGTGCAAGGGACTAAGTAATTGTTTTTCACTGGTTTTGTAGTCCTTATCATGAATGAAAAGATAGCTTCCAAGGAGATGAAGTGTAGTTCCCCTCCACTATCACTGAGGATGTGCAGGTAGTTTGGCTAAGGAACCTGAAGATGAAGGATCCAAGCTATGGGCATATTTTTGTTATGTAAGAGCTTTGATTATCTTTAGGATTATCACACAATTCTAACATATTGTTATCATGATGATATGATATGATTTTGATTATGATTATATTTTTGGTCATGAAGATGTACTTAATTGTGTTCAAGTGTTGTGGTTGCAGAGGGGACATAAGCTCCTATTAGTGCTTAAGTGAGTATGATGTATATTGTCATGTTATTATCGCTATGCAGAGATTTATTTGGATAGTTAGGTGATGTAGCAGTATGTTGTTCGGATAGGTGGAAAGGGTGGTATCATACCATTGGACGTATGAGGGACATATGGGAGTGAGTTGTGATTCCTAGAGTTCATTTCCTAGTGCTTCAACTATTATGAATATGTGCTCTAACTTGTGTGCTTGAGTGAACAGGTACTAGGCTATGTCTCCACCTAAATTACCAAGTGTGAGCGTTCCTTGAAACCCAATGAATCAGTTGATCAAAGATAGAACCTTGGTCCCCTACTCTAGCCATCATCCTTGAAGAAAATGAGTATCTTCTTTGTTACCTTGTCAGTTTTGTATGTTTGGTTAGTCAGTGTTGTTTGCGGTTTTTCATGTTGACCTTGGATAGTGGTTAGATAATTGTTTTGGAATTTGGTTTAATTTGTCTAATGATATGCCTTTGGTTATTGAAATAAATTGGGGTATACCTTGATAGATAAATATATAAGTATATATAAATAAATAATCATAGTTTATAATAATATAAATTTATAATGAAATATTAAAATGCATAAATAATAATAATAAGGTAAATGAATAGAATATTATAAGTTGGATTATATAATTATTTATAATATGATAAATAAATAAATAAAGGTATATGGTTGGAGTATTTAATTAATTAAATTATGATGTGAGTTAATTTGATTATTTATTTTATTTTATTTATTTCATTAGTGGGATGAGAATAGGTGCTTTAATTTAATATTTTAATATTTTATTTTATGAGAGGATTGTATTTCCTTGCTTTATTTTGGGAAAAGAAGAATCTTTTGGGGAAAAAGAAAGAAAGTTACTTTCTTGTTGTTTTTCTTTCCTTTTGAATTTAATTAGTTTTATTTATGGGAAAATTGGGGAAATCAGGTTTTCACTTTCGTTGTGCATGAAACTTGGAGGAGAAAAAAATCGAGAAGAAAAAAGAAAGATCTTTGGCTTGAAGTTTGGAAAAATTTAGAGTACGAGAAGTTGGATTCAAGAACAAGGGATTGGATAGCATTTTCAAGTTTTATTTGGGCTCACCCTAACTAGAGGAGCTGAGGTAACATTCTAGATTTTCTTACATTTTGAGTTTGTAAAATTGATGTAATTGTATGAAAATTTAGATTTGCATGAGAGTTTCTAAAGTCTTTTCAACAAACCCAATTTGTGCTATCATCCCATTTCCATGCGATGAGATCTCTTTGAGACGTTCTATAAAATGTTGTCTGGGCTGATAAATGATCCTTTTCCATTGGAATCTATGAGGTTGCGACCTTATGAAGCATTTTAACTATGCACACCTCTCTGCTTACATCTGCAAGCATTTCCTTCCATTATATGACATCTTCTTACACCCGTCGGTTACCTTTTCTTGAAAGTTCTTAAGTTGTCTCAATAGATCTTTTGTGCACGCCCTTCTATCATTCTATGCCTGAGACGAGATCCTTGAGGTCATCTATTCCCAGCCCATGTGCCCTAATCTCCTGTGTGTGTCTATTGTTTCCTTCGTAGCCTACCTTCGAGATTAGCAAAAGTATTTTGTTCCTAAATTTTAATGCAATTAGCAGTCACTTGTTATAAATTTGTATTGTATACTACAGTACTGTTTCGTATGATCATTTTTCTCTTTTTGTTTGAGGTCTCTTAAACTGTTCCCTGTGATGTAAAGTATGGGTGGGATTCATTGTATAATAAACCTGCTCCTAAGGCGTTATGCATTACAATCGACATGCTACAATAAATCCACTTGTGATATTGCGCTCAGACCAAATCATCATATTCCCTTAAATGTTTCTAATCGTAGTTTCTTGAACGAACAGGTTACTATAAAGGAGTGGATCATCACATAAGTAAAATTCTTGGAAGAAGTCTTAGTGTATCATAAACCCCTTATAAAAGCATGATTTTGTATTCGCAAATCTTTGAATAAATTATTTTATGGATTTTATATGTTGATGACACCGAAGTTAGTGACATCTATGCTACTATTTGATCAACCTATAAGTTGTGGTTATTATGATTTTGGGTTAGGTTGTATTGTGAAAGTTTTTGGGAGATTAAGCTAAATTCCTTATAGAAGGTTCAAGGGAGTTAGAGGTGGATCATTTATTTATTTATGAATTAAATGTTAGCTAATATTTAACATAAGTATTATTCTTTCATTGTAATCCAAAGGATTGTATAAGTTGAGTTTTGGTTATATATCATAATAATTTTTTGAATAATTATAAGTAAAATTGTGGTTGAAAATAAAAGTCTGGTTATTTTGTGTATTCAATAGATTGAGTATGGGAGTATTTAATTCTCTCTTTTTTCTTTCAATGGTAAGCAATTTAAGTTAAATTGAGATATAGGTGAAATAATGCATGAATTAAAAGAATGTCTTCATGGTCACAATGATATGAATAGTTTTGGCATTAAACAATGTGTCTTGAATAATGGATCAAGTTTTAATGTATTTTTCAAGTTGGGTGTCACCAGTGTTAAGTTTGTGTGAGCTCTATGCCTTTAGAAATGTGGTTTAATTGTACGTTCATTTCTTATGATTGTTTAACCTTGTAAGTTGGCTAGCTATGTTGTGGGTCATGTCTTTTGTGTGAAACGTAAGCCCTAGAGTGTTGCCCTCCTATTTGTGTATGGTTTCAAGAGATTTTTTTATGATATTCTAGTAAGAGGTACGTTTGTTCTGCATGAGTTTGGATGGGGGCTAGGGATTGGGAGAAGCTTCTATGATAGCCCAAGATGGGGGCCGAGGCCTAGGAAGATCAACCAAGACAACCCATATCAAGCTATGTGATGACACTTCTCCCTTTTTGCAGTATAAAACTCTCTAGTTGGATTTCCTCCTTGATTTGTGTAAGCCTTTAGAAAGGAAGTAATTGTTGAAGTGATGTTGGTTTTATTAGCAGTGTTCTATTGGAGTCATGTATAGCCCTCTTTTATGTTAGCCTATTGTTTCCCGACTGTCTATTGGGGGTGGGACCTTGTGTTATCTCCTAGCACGGGGAGTGGGCCTTAGTGTTCCACATGTTTGGGTGGTTGGTGTTTTTTCCTCCATTGGGTATTCTTGTTGCTTGTCCATGGTGTGGAGATTGTTCATTGCACTGTGGACTCCTATTCTTTTTCATGTATGAGAAGACTTCTTAGCATGTATTTGAATATTGTATTGTGCTCCTATTGTATTAATTATCATAATCTAATGTAATCTTTCCTCATGTACTGGGGTAACAATTTTGTAATTATTGTATTGATGTAATGATTTTTAATGATTTCATCTTGTAAAAATTATTGTTTAGTAATGCATGTTCATATGATAGTTATAAAATTATCTCTAATGTTGATTATCATTTGTCCTATGATGGAAGTAAAGTAATGTAAAATATTTTAATGTGGATCCTTAAAATGAACCTTACATGTTAGATTAATCATGTTATCGTAGTAGTTGATGAATTGATGTTAGTAATCTTGATTGTTAGTTTGTGAGTAACACAGTCAAGGAACCTTAGATGACCTAGGCTTAGAGTATTATGTTATGTTATGTATTCGATAATTATTTGTTTTAAAAAAAAATGTTCCATTAATTTGGCATTGTTGTGTTGTCCTCTGGGGTTCCTTGGCAAGGGCGTTACATCTAGTATCAGAGCTCAATTTCTAACACTAGGCACTTTGGTTTCATATGAGCCCATTATGTTGTCCTAGTTGATTTTCCTTGTGTAAACTTGTTTCATTTCCATGACTTTTAATTCTTTAAAAGTACAAATTTAGTCTTGGAATGCATGTGCAGATTCCAGTTACTTATGTTGTTCAGTGCATTTTCATAATGATAAGAATATACTACATGTAAAAGGGTAGTTAGAATAGAGTAAGGAAAAGTATGTAGGTAGTTTGTAAATGAATTATTGTCCTACCTTTTGTGATTTCTATAATGCATTTGGAAGTAAATTTATGTGAATAAGTTTTGCATTACATGATGTGATATGTTTTTACTAGATAGGGCTACTTTTGTGGAATAAAAAAATGCATAGAAGCAGGTTTCTATTTTGAGAAATTATGATGACTATATTGGTATTTGAAGATCTTGTTTTCTATGTGAATCATTTTGTTCTATGAGAATCTAAATAACTTGTGAAATAGTAAGAGTTAAGTAGAGGATCATTATCATTCTTTTATGAATATGGAACTTGTGTTTAATTTGTTGAGCCTTGGATGCATGAATGCTGATGTGAACGTATTAATGATTCTTGGATAAATTTAAATATTCATGGTTTTCATGTAAAATTATTATTGTGTTGAAGAAAATTTTGTTACATATGCATATGTTATGAGGATAGAATGTTATAGCGAATGTGTAAAAGTGAATGTGAATTTGTTGGGTGGAGTTGTTAAGTGTTCACAATGATCATGACATTGACATTTAGTATCATGTGATATGTGGAAAAGAGTGAAGTGAAAGAAAAAAATTGATAAAGGGTTTGTTGGATGTTGTGGTTGTGTTGCTGATATGTGGTTGTCATTGATGTCAACACTATTAGCATTGGTGATTTTGAAGGCTGTATATGTCGACGATGTTGAGAAAATTAGAATAAATATGTTGCAAGCAGTCTGTGAAGCTATGAAGATCTAAATGGTGGAAAGTTATGTACGTTGATAATTAGAGGTCATGCATTAAATGATTTCTTGCTGAGCCTATCTAGTATTTTGCCCATAATTTTTAGTGGTACGCATCAAGATAGGAGTGAGTTACGAGTTTCTAAGTTCCTATAGTTTTTCTATTACTATAGTAGGTGTTTCTAGAAGAAGAGAATGCAATTTTGGTAAATTGAATTGTTGTGTATGCTCCTGAAATGTTTAGTGATGTTTCTAGATTGTATTCTATCATTGTGGTACGTCATGTTGATCGTTGTGTTCGTGATCGAATATTTTTCCTTGTGTGTTCGATTTTTCATGTTCTTGGCCAACATGATGGTGGTAGCGTGTTGCGGATCCTTATGGATTAAATTTTTATTGCTTGGAATATTTGAGGATGTTGATTTAGGTCCTCATTATGTTGTGACCGACTTAGGTTGGTGTGCATTGATATTTGTTCATGATTTAGGCCAACATTTTGTAATTTATTCTTTATTTGTGGCTGACAAAGTTGTTGATGTAAATTCATAAAGAGCATATATAAGAGTGATTGTTCCTTCATTTTGAAGTGTGTGAGGTAAACTCAATGAATTTTTATGAAGTGTGAATGCAAATTGTATGAATAAAGATCAAATCATTAATTTTCATAGCAGAGTGTGAAGAAGATTGAACGAAGTGTGAAGAAGATTGACCGAAGTGTGAAGAAGTGTTTATGTGCCTAACTGGAACTATCATCAAACTTTTGTAGAAGCTAATTTCTCAATTCAACCTCATCAGATGGATTTAATTTGATTGTTTTATGTAAGGTAGTGAACCTTCCCTTTGAGTAGTGAGCTCTAGGCAGTGTGCCTGAATGCATGTGCATTCCTTATTCATTTTTCATTATACTTCTAATAGGGTATAATATTGTGGACTAACATCCACCATGTTTTTTTCCCCTAATAGGGTTTCCACGTATAAAATTTTGGTGTTCATGTGTTTTTGATGTTTTTTTGCTTCACGCTTTCATTGTTAATTATCAGATCTCAGATTGAAGGTTGATTAAGGATAAATAAGTTTAAGTTATGTAAAAATTGATTCACCCCACCCCTCCCCCCCCTCTCAATTGTTTGTCCTTGTTTTTCCAACATTTGGTATCAAAGCAGGTTCCTCTAAATAATTTTAATAGCTGAGGTGATTTGAGATGGCATCATACAAGAAGGACAGTCCTAGATTCGATGGTACAAAATGGAGTGTCATTTGAAGTGCATTGATGAACCCTTCTGGAAGATTACAAAGAATACATATAATATTACTTAGAATGGTCCCACTACTCTTGATGAGATCAAGCAAGCTAAAAATAATATCAGGGCTATAGAAGCATTATTGAGTGCTTTGATAGATTTAGAGATGACAAATGTGATAGGTCTAAAGACAGCACATGAGATCTGGCAAAAATTGGAAACATTGTATGAAGGAGATGCACAAGTGAAGATTGCTAAGCTAACCAGTCTAAAAGGCAAGTGGATGCTCACATCATATGACTAGTGATAAAAGCAAGTTTATAAGCTTGGAGAAATATGATGGTGGTGTTGTATGATTTGGAGATAACAATGTTGGTGTGATTTGTGGTAGAGACACTATTTCTGTTGGTGGTAAATACAGTATTGATGATGTCATTTATTTTGAAGGATTAAAGAATAACTTGTTGAGTGTTGGAAATATGGTAGACAAGGGATACAATATTTAGTTTGAAGATGGAAAGTGCGGGATATTGGGAAGCTCTGGAAATGTAATTGCTTCAAGTACAAAGACAAAAGGTAACATTTTTCACTTAAGTGCTGCTAGTGAAAGTTGTTTAATTGCTCAAGTTGATGTAAGTTGGTTATGGCATAGGAGGTTGTGTCATGTGAATTTTGATAACATTTTCAAAGTAAGCTCCACTCAAGCAGTCAAAGATCTACCTAAGTTAGTGAAGCCTACTAACACTATGTGCAAGGAATGTCATATGGGAAAGCAGACAAGAATTTATTTTAGGAGCAAACAACATCATTCAAATGGAGCACTAGAGTTGGTTCATACTAATCTATGTGGTCCATCTAGAATCAAAAGGCTACAAGGAGAAAGGTACTTTATGTTGATTATTCATGATTACTCTAGGATGATATGGGTTACTTTCTTGAGACAAAAACATGAAGCACTAGAAAATTTCAAATATTTTAAAGCTTTGGCATAAAATGAGATAGGATTAAAGGTTAAATTATTAAGATCAGATAGAGGTTGTTAATTCACTTCTCAGGGGTTCAATTCATTTTGTGAAGAGCATGGAATCAAAAGATAGTTATCTGCTCCCTAGACCCTTCAACAAAATGAAGTTGTTGAAAGAAAGAACAAAACAATTCTACATGCTTCTAGAACTATGATGTTGGAAGGTAATGTTCCTCATATCTACTAGAGAGAAGTTGTAGGCACTATTGTATACAATATCAACTGGGTAAATGTAAATGTTAATTCTAGTAAGACTCCTTTTGAGCTATGGTTTGGTTATAATCCTACTGTTAAATATTTCAAAATCTTTGGAAGTAGATGTTATATTAAGAGAGATGAATATATTGGCAAGTTTGATGCTAGAAGTGATGAAGGAATCTTTCTGTGTTACTCTACTAAGAGCAAAGCCTACCGATGCTACAGTAGAAGATTGAAGAAAATGGTTGAAAGTGAAAATGTTAGAGTTGATGAAGACATTGTTAGATCATCTAGATACTATGGATATGATTCAAATGACCAACAAGATAGTACTAATAATGGAAAGAATGTGCAGATATAGAATCAAGTTCAGGTTGTTCTTGTGAATCAAGAGAATCATGAAGGAGAAGCTAGTGGAAGTACATAAGAAAGAACAAAAGAACCAGAATTCAGAGAGAATCCCAAAGTCCAAAGGAATGTAAAGCTAAATCATTCTTAAAATCATATTATAGGAGACAAGAACAAAGGTGTGTAGACTAGAAGAAGAATTGCAGAAGAATATTGCCTGATTTCCAAGACTGGGTCTAGTAATGTCAATGAAGCATGTAAAGATGAATATCGGATGGAAGCGATGAAGAAAGAACTAATGCAAATAGAGAAAAATGATACCTGGTTTCTTTTTCCTAGACCTTGGGATAAAAATGTGATTGGAACCAAATGGGTCTTTCAAGATAAGCTGAATGAACACGGTGAAGTGGTTAGAAATAAAGCGAGACTGGTATGTAAAGGGTACTCACAAACGGAAGGTATTTATTTTGAAGAAACCTTTGCCCTTGTTGCTAGAATTAAAGTTGTAAGGTTATTTCTTGCTTGTGCTACTTTCAAAATTTACAAAGTCTATCAAATGGATGTGAAGTCAGCATTTCTAAATGGAGAACTAGAAGAATGATTTTATGTTGAGCAACTAGATGGATTTCAACTAATTGATGAAAAATATATGGTTTTCCAATTGAAGAAAGCACTGTATGGACTCAAACAAGCCCCTAGAGATTGGTATACTAGACTAGATAAATACTTGTTGAAGCTTGGATTCAATAAAGGTACTGTTGACAACAATTTGTATTTCAAGATGGATCAGGATAAAGAGTTGATTATTGCATTCTTTTTTTATGACATTATTTTTCAAGGACTACAAATGACTCAGTCAAAGGATGGAATCTTCATATCTTAGTCCAAATATGTAAGAGAGTTACTGAAAAAGTTTGGTATGGAAAACTCAAAACTAGTAAGAACACCCATGATAATATGACGCAAGTTAACACAGAATGATGATTCTTCTAAGGCTAATAAAAAAAAGTATAGACCAATAATTTGTGGATTTCTCTATTTGACTCAGAGTAGACCAGACATCATGAACTTTGTATGTATGGTTGCTAGATATCAAGCTGATCCAAAGTAATCACATGTGATTGCAATAAAGATAATTTTTCAGATACCTGAAAGGAACATTTGATTTTGGTTTTTGGTATCTTAAGGATGATGATCTTACTTTGAATGCCTTTATAGATGTAAATTGGGTAGGAGACGTAGATGACAGTAAAAGTACAAGTTGTGGTGCATTATTCTTAGGGAAGAAGTTGGTGTCTTGGCTAAGTAAAAAGAAGAATTTCATTTCCTTATCTACTACCGACGTAGAATATATTGTTGCTACAAACAACTGTACTCAAGTAATGTGGATGAAGAAGATGCTGAGAGATATCATAATTGAGTATGATGAGCCTATTGCTATATTTTGTGATAAATCAAGTTCCATAAACATTTCCAAGAATTTGGTGTTACATTTAAAGATAAAACATGTAACTATCTTGTATCACTTTTTGAGAGACAAGGTGAGTGATAAAGAAGTCAGACTGGAGTATGTGCCCACTAAAGAGAAAATTGTAGATATATTTACTAAGTCGTTGCCTAAGGATACTTTTGAGTATCTCAGAGGAGATTTAGGGGTGATTTCCCCTCCTAATCTGAACTAAGATACAATTCTTTGCATCAACCTGTGCATTCATAGTCATATCTTGTTTTGGATTGATGTTGTGGTGGTTTCTACTCAAGGGGAGTAGTCAAATGATTCAGATATGTGGCTCAAACCTTGTTTACCTTTGCAATTAATTTCAAAGGGGGAGAAGTGCAATGTCAAAAATCTTGTAAAATCTAAGGGGGAGAAGTGTAGAAAAAAGGAGGAGAAGAGTATTGTGTGAAGAGTTAGTTGTGTTGATGGTATTTTTCACATCATGTTTTGCCATCAATTCCAAAGGGGAAGATTTTTGGATGTTGTGGTTTTGTTGCTGATATGTGGTTGTCATTGATGTCAACACTATTAGCATTGGTGATTCTAAAGGCTATATATGTCGAGGATATTGAGAAAATTATAATAAATATGTTGTTGGCAGTCTGTCAAGCTATGAATATCTAAATAGTGGAAAGTCGTGTACACTGATAATCATAGGTCACACATTAAAGGGTTTCTTGTTGAGCCTATCTAGTATATTGTCCAGAAGTTTCAATGGTAGGCATCAAGATTGGAGTGAGTTATGAGTTTCTAAGTTCCTATTTTATTTTGTTACTGTAGCAGGTGTTTCTAGAAGAAGAGAATGTAATTATAGTAAATTGAATTGTTGTGTATGCTCCTATGACATTTAGTGATTTTTCTAGATCATGCTCTATCATTGTGGTACGTTCTCATTGATCGGTGTGTTCATGATCAAATATTTTTCCTTGTGTGTTTGATTTTTCATGTTCTTGGCCGACATGATGGTGGTAGCATGTTTCAGATCCTTATGGATTAATTTTTTATTGGTTGGCTTATTTGAGGATGTTGATTTAGGTCCTCATTATGTAATGACTAACTTAGGTTGGTACACATTGAAATTTTTTCATGATTTGGGCCTACAGTTTGTAATTTATTCTTTATTTGTGGCCGACAAAGTTGTTGATGTAAATTCATGTAGCGGATATATAAGAGCAATTGTTTCTTCATTTTGAAGTGTGTGAGGTATGCTCAATGAATGTGTATGAAGTGTGAATGCAAACTGTGTGAATAAAGATTAGATCATTCGATTTCAAAGAAAAGTGTGAAGAATATTGAGCAAAGTGTGAAGAAGTATTTTTGTGCCTAATCGGAACTATCATCAAGCTTTTGTAGAAGCTAATTTCTCATTTCAACCTCATTAGATGGATTTAATTTGATTTTTTTATGTGAGGCAGTGAGCATTCCCTTTGAGTAGTGAGCTCTAGGTAGTGTGCCTGAATGCATTTGCATTCATTATTCATTTTTCATTATACTTCTAGTAGGGTATAATCTTGTGGACTAACATCCACCGTGGTTTTTCCCCTAACAAGGTTTCCACGTATAAAATATTGGTGTTCATGTGTTTTTGGTGTGTTGTTGATTCATGCTTTCACTGTTAATTATCAGATCTGAGATTAAAGGTTGATTAAGGATAAATAATTTTTTAAGTTCTGTAATGACTGATTCACCCCCCCTCTTAGTTGTTTGTCCTTTTTTTGCCAATAGGGTTATGGAAAATATGTAATGATATGAATCACATTGGTTATGCAAATAAATGTACTTATGGAATTTTATATGTAATTGTACCCCTTGTAAATGTGAGAAACCAGTAATTGTTTAATGGTTGAGTGTTGTGAATACCCCATACTTTCTTTTTGTGCCATGGGATGGTGATACTGTGTAACCATCTGTGGGGAAAATGTTGTTTTTTTTTTTGGTGTGGGATTAACTATACTACTATGTGTGCTTGTATGTTTGTTACCTAATTGAGGGACAACCCGTGTATGATTGAAATTTATATATAAGAGTAGCCAGAAGATAGTATCATGGATTTTTTTTTCTTTTGGGTTCTCTAGTCCCTCAATCTGTAAAGGGGTAGTAATAGCCGCAAAGTTACTTGGGTAGGGTGTGCAAGGTATGCATATTGCAGCACAGAGTGATCTTACCTTAATCGATCCTTATGAAATGTACTCACTACTTCCCCTTATGGAGGCTTAGCGTACTTGATCTATATGTGCTAACCCAATCCCTATAATTCTTGAGAATGTTGATGGTATTTCTTGGATGATCATCTACCTTGCCTTTATGAAAGGTATGATATGCCACATGAGTTTCCAGTTGGGGGTCGAGGTCTAGGATGAGAGGGACCTACATGAACAACCCAATTGGAACTATGTGATGACATGTGTTGCCACTTGGGGGTCGAGGTCTAGGGTGAGATTGACCTACATGGACAACCCAAGTGGGACCATGTGCCCCATGTATATGTATATTTTAAGGTCCAGAATGTGGAGGAGGGTTTGTTACCCATGATGAGATGGATTCTATATCTACACATGTTCTAACATGATGCAATAGGTATGATGCCACACCCCACTAATGTTCTGAAATAGTTTTGGTGATGATGGCGTCTTGATGATGGTAGCGATTTGGGCTCAAGGAAAGGATTCCATGTGCATAGATGTGTGAAGGTGCACTATGATATTGTGTTATGATATCCTACTTGTGTGATGAGCATAATGGGGCCTCAAACACTTGTAGAGGGATACTCATGTTTCCTTTTATCAACGTTTGGGTCAGTTAAAATTTGGGTATTGTTGATGGTGTTTTTTGCACGGCAACAACTCAACCAGAATATGATATCCTATCTCTCTTGAAAGGTAAATCTCTATGGGAAAAGAGATAACCCCAAGGTCTCTAATGGCAGGTCTTAACAATGCAAATAAAACAACTCAGAGATAATGTGAAAATATTGGTATTCACAAAGGGACCTTACTACAAGCAAATACTGAACTCAGATTTATCAGATCTGACAATATGTTCATACTTCAAAGCCTAAATTTAACCTAGATAATAAAATAAATATCAAAAGATAAGAGTTTAAGAGAGATCTAAGATTAAAATTACTCTTAAAATCAATCACAACAATGATGAATACTGCAAACTGATAAATCTCCAATAAAACCAGTTTCTACTTAATCAAGGACAAACCAACAACTCCACAAAATTGGTGCAATCTTCTGAGAAAATTGGAGATTTTCAGACCATGAACATCCATCCACATACCCAGTAAATGGTACAATGTAAACAAGCATCCATAGTTGAACTTAGCACAAAATAAGGCCCAGACTAACTTTACATAGCAACTTACAATCAGTAAATTGCTAAAAGTATGGACCGGAGATCAATCAACATCATTAACATTTCACCATTATCATGAAAGAACTGAAAACTAAAATCTAACACTAAGAATCAAGAACAAGAAACCATAAAACTTTTGAAACATAACACAATGTTTGCCAAATCAACAATCAGTTTGCATTATCTTCTCCAACATTACATAACAATTTTCAGTCTCTCTCCTCTCCTACAACTACTGACTTGCAGAATCTAACTTCTAACTTAGCCAATTCTGGATCTTTAACCTCTGATCAACCATTCTCTAACATATTCTTTTCTCCCTTACAAATGAGAAAGCACAACCATTTTATAGATATTACATTTTTAAATTAAGGGCCAGGATTAAATTCAATCCAATGGTTGCAATTAATCCTAAAGAAACCTTAAGAATTTACATTAGGGTTTTTGAAAATGTGGTACATCATCATCCAATCGCATAAAAAGAGTTACATCCAGGAGCAATAAGAAATCAACAATTTGTCACCTCGATTTTAATAAAAAATTATGATTGGAGAGTAAAAATAGCATCACACATTACTCCATGTTTGAAACATATCTTCCAGATGTAGATAGGTTGTGGCACATATTCTTATATAGGTGCCTTTTTTTAATTTGATTTGCAAGTAAAAGCATAGCTTGGAATCTTCCTGGCAGCACAATCAGGGCACATATCCATATGCAGTTGGGTTCATTTGAACAGCTGGGCACCGATTCATATGTAAATGAGCATTTAAAATATTTTCCAGATTTTACTCTTGGCACGAATCCATATGCAACTCCTCCTTTTTTTATTTATTTAATCTTGAAAAACATATATAATCATTAATAGCTCACATGTGAAAATCCAACCACAAAATATTAAAATTAAGCATAAATAAACCCTTGAAAAAATCAACTCCGTCATAAAATTTCAGAAATTTAACCCTGTTAATAAATTTCGGAGTTCAAGAAAATCATGATAGGAAGTCTAGAAAAAATCTGCCAACAAGGGAAAATCCTAAAAATGATAGGAGGTCCGGAAAAATCCACCAAGAAGGGAAAATCCCGAAAATGACAGGAGGTCTGGAAAAACCCGCTAGGAACAAAAAATCTCGAAAATGACAGGAAATCCGAAAAAATCCGCCAGGAAGGGAAAATCCTGAAAATGACAGGAGGTTTGGAAAAATCTGCCAGGAAGGCAAAATCCCGAAAATGACAGGAGGTCCGGAAAAATCCGCTAGGAAGGGAAAATCCCGAAATGACAGGAAATTCGGAAAACCCCGTTAGGAAGGGAAAATCCCGAAAAATGACACGAGGTTCGGAAAAATCCGCTAGGAACGGAAAATCCCGAAAATGATAGGAAATCCGGAAAAATCCACCAGGAAAGGAAAATCCCAAAAATGACAAGACATCCAGAAAAATCTTTGAAACCCCATAACTTTTTTTCTAGAAGGAATTTTCAAAAAGTTCAAAAAGAAACTTGGCTTAGTTTTTTTTCCACTATCCATTGGTGCAAAAATATTTACACATCACATTGAAAATTCACTTCAAAAATCCTCATTTCTAAAATCCAAGGCCCCGAAATGCTTCAAAATACCACCCTTATCAAATCAAATCTTGACTTAATCCCAAAATAACCCCCAAGAAGAGAAAAACCGAAAATTCACATAGCCAAGGTACAAAGATGCAGAAGAAAAAGAGGGTCCCCGCCCCAGGTGGGACATGTGTGCAAAAAGTGCACAATAGATATATCCTAACCATGTATACATCTAGCTACGATGAGTACCTGTGTGTGCCTTCTCTATGAGGTATCACTATGCGGAGTGTGTTTTATGTGTTCCTACTTCCATGGAGCCAAAACCACACTGCCATGTGACATACGGCCAATATGTGCCTTCTCTGGTTGACATATTACCATGCAGCACTGAGATGCGATGTGGGATGGGGGTTGAGGTGCATATCCCATGTAGGAATCCAAGGAGTGCTTGGACCACTTGGCTAGTTCATGTCACGTGACGAAATGATGCAGGGTGTAGCTAAGGAGTACACTTTGAGCCATGTGTATCATGTGTTCACTTTGCACCACATGAGGGCTACTACTATAGCCTGACAGTGTTCCCTCCTTCCTCATTTGGTGGCTAGTATCTAGTCATGCAGTGTTGTACATAGCAATTTTGAAGATTGTGTATTTTCTTTATGGTTGTTGATGATTTTATAATGATTGTGTAGACATGGAAAATATGCATGCATCTGATCCTGATCTTACTAACATCAATTTGTCCTAATTCATCTCCTTTACTAATCAATTTAATTAAATAATCTTTATTTGATTAAATTCATCATATTCCCTCTCTTAATTAAATAAATCAAATTTATTTGATTAAGTCATTATGTTCTATTAATTAAACAAACCATTTTCTTTAATTAACCCTCATATCCCTTTTTAATTAAATAATTCATCTTATTTGATTAAATTCCTAAAGTCTTCTTAATTAAATTGAATAAATTAAACCTTAATTAATTTAATCTAACATCATCCCCTTTGGTTAAATAAATCAAAACATTTATTTAATTAAACCATTCCTCTCAATTTGATTTAAATCAATACATAAATTTAAGTCTAAATTGTCTCATCTCCTAATTCTTCATTAAATTAATTAAACCATGATTAATTTAATCTTAATCTATGTCACATCCTCTAGAAAATGCAACTTGCACAATAAATTAATTACTTTGATTTATTAAATTGCCTATTTTCTCTCAACATGGAATAAAGGAGGAATATTCCTTCAAATTTCAATTCAAAATTCAAGTGGATTTGTCCTTCCAACAAGGAATTTAAGGCCTCTTACATTTCCTTGGCCTTGAGCCAAGTGGCATTAACTCCATTTCTTTCTCCCTCCAACATGTCACATTCAAATTTTAAATTTGAATCCAATAGCATTTATCATGCACATTGACCAAAATGTGCTCATTCTTCCTCCAATCACATGTCGACAAGTGGCTTTCTCTCATTGGTTGGTATTTTGTCCCACATTGCTCAAATCTTGCTCATTCTTCCAATTTGAAATATATAAATGAGAGACTCTTTCTCTCATTCTAACATCCATAATTTGATTAAAACTTACTATACTTAACCTCATTCTCATCCATACTTAGAGCAAAGTTACTCTCTTCACATTGAGAACTAATTTTGTCCATTTCATAGCTAGGTTATGCAAGAATTCAACCATCAAGTGGATCAAATCATCAAGCTTACGAAGGACTTCGGAAAGGGCTAATTTTGACATACCAATTGGCACCAACTCCCCCATGGGATCAAGAGTTTGCATTGCTTAAAGAGGATTTCAATTATCTTTCTATATTTTGTTTCTTCATTTTTCTATTTTGAGCATTGCAATGGATTTCATGGGGAATCCTTGTTTTATCTTGCATATGAACCTAACCATGTGTTTGTTTGTTTGTTTGTTGTGTTTTTGCAAGAATAGGATTGGGGTTCATAGATTGTGAAGGATGACACTTTTTTATGTTGATTGTGATGGTTTAGCCACACCTTGTGATCTTATTTGTGCACATCCCTCATGGTTACATTTGATCTAGTGTTGAAATTGCTTACATTTCTTGTTTTATTGCAGAAATTGAATCTTTATTTGCTGTTCATTTATGACTTTGGTGGCTAAACTATTTTATCATTATTATTTTCGATGTCAACCATGTTTCATATTATGATTCCTCTCCAAGGATGTATGAGGTAGACTTGGTGAGTGTATACGAGGAAGCAGACATAGGGAGCCTTGAGGATGGGGGTATGTTAGGTTGGCACACAACTAGACCCACTACGCACCTATGTGTGATGACTATATCTTGGAGGCTAATCATCTTATACAAAAAGAGATAGGTCATTGTGGCCTTGTTTGGATGGTCTCACCATGTGTTTGTTGTCTAACACCATCAAGACACAAAGTGTGAGGTATAGATTATGTGAGATGAATATTGGCTCTTGGCTCATGGATAATGTATCATGGATTAGTATGCTGATTTTCAGTGTCCAGATGGACCCTTGTGTAGCCTCATGATGTGACTTTCAATGATGTGTATTTGTGTGTATGTGAAGAATGTATGTTAAATCATAAATGTAGTACTTATGAAATTATAAATTGTGTTTCCATGCTTCTAAAAAGGTGTAAAATCGCGATATTTTGTTGAATATGTTATGAGATTTAGTGTTGTAAAATGAATAAAGTGGAATTTTTTGTTGTAAATGATGCATATTTAATGAAAAATGTGTGATTTGTGTGTAATATTATGTTTTGTTTTATGGAAATGAAGCATTTTGATGTTTTGATTGCTTAACAGTGTATTGGAAGAGGAATTGTAATTTAAGGGTAAAGAAAATGAAATGGTAATGTATATTTGAAATTGAATACTTTTATATGTTTCTATTATGAGAAATTCTGGTAGTTAGGATTAAAAGAGTGCAATGTTTTCCTTGTCCTAGAAGAAATTGATGGGTGTTAATGCTAATATGTAAGGATTTTGAGTGGGTTATGTACTATGGAATCATTTTTGAAATGCAAAATCTTGATTATGTACTATTGTGACATTGAAAATTAAAAGGATAGGTCATGTTTTATATGGACTATATAAGTATATATCCTTGTGAGATGAATTCTTTTCTTAGGGAAAACTAGTGTATATTATTTTGATGTAAGGAACCAGTTTGGATGTTGGTAATAGAAATTTGCAGTACTAATGTGTTATGATTCCACCCTAGCTTGTGACTTCTAGGATTAAGCCAAGTTTTAAGGAGTGAGGATGTATTGCCCCTCCACTCTCACTAGGGATGTGCAAGTAGTCTGGCTAAGGAAGCTAAAGATGAAGGATGCAAGCTATGGGAATATTTGTGCTATGGGAGTGCTTTGTTTATTTTTAGGATTATCACACAATTTTGACATATCATTATCATGATGATATGATATTATTATTTTGATTATGATTATCTTTTTGGTCATGAAGATGTACTGACTTGTGTTCAAGTGTTGTGGTTGCAAAGGGGACATGAGCTCCTATTAGTGCTTAAGTGAGTATGATGTATATTGTCATGTTATTATTGCTATGAAGAGATTTATTTGGATAGTTAGGTGATGTAGTATTATGTTTTTAGGATAGGTGTAAAGGGTGGCATTGTACCATTGTATGTATAGGGGACATACGAGAGTGATTTATGATTGCTAGAGTTCCTTTGCTAGTGCTTCATCTATTATGAATGTATTCTCTAACTTGTATTCTTGAGTGAGCAGGTAATAGGCTACATCTCCACCCGAATTACCAGGTCTGAGCATGCCTTGAAACCCAATGGATTAGTTGATCAAAGATAGCACTTGGTCCCCTACCCTAGCCATCATCCTTGAAGAGAATGAGTATCCAGTTTGTTACCTTGTCATTTTTTTTTGTTCAGTCAATCAGTGTTGTTTGAGGTTTTGCATATTGACCTTGGATAGTGGTCAAATAATTTTTTTGGCATTTGGTTTAATTTTTCTGATAATATGCCTTTGTTTATTGAAATAAATTAGGGTATACCTTGATAAATAAATATATAAGTATATATAAATAAGTAATCATAGTTTATAATAATATAAATCTATAATAAAATATTAAAATGAATAAATAGTAATAATAAGGTAAACGAATAGAATATTATAAGTTGGATTATATATGGTGTAACCCTAAAAAATTTCATGGTCCCATTATTTCCATGGTCAAAATATGATTTCCCATGTCTTTTTTCCATTAGGGTTTAAGGTTATAAGATTTTATTCATATTGGAACCTTTGATTATCACATCAACTTATAATTCTTCATTAACTAATTATATCTAGTAACAGGTTACATTAGTAATACTTCATGGTATTCATCCACATGGTCTAATCGGCCCTAATGTTAGGTTACCCATCGAGCCTAGGAGTCCCTTTTAAGAACTTATGCCTGCATGTGTTTAAAGTCACTTAAGTCTACCTCCTAGCAGTCTATTTCTCATCGCATGTCTCCTTGAGGATGGCCTATGTCTAACCCACAATGAGTGATGTCATATCCTTCTAACTATTCTAAGTTCATCATTGATCGCATGTTCCATCATTACCACCAAAAGGAAATACCCAATGAGTGATGCAATTAAGGACTTAACCCATCACTATCCTTCTAACTATTGTTGGTTGTTGTATACCTGCTAAAGAGGAACCCATGACCATCGATGGGCTAAGTTTCTCCCCATCATTGGCAATAATTCTGCCATGATTTGAGACTACTCGATGAAAAGCGGATGAGTGATGAGCGATGTGAATGAGGTTTGCAGCTAGGATTTTTCTGTGATTAAGATCAATGGATCATGTCTCATCGTTGGCTTCATTACCATAACTGGATGAGATCCTAAAGAAAAAATGAAGTAGTGATAGTTGATACTTGTATGTATGAAGAAGTACACATGGAAGTTTCCTGACTCATCACCATGTACATTTCAAATCAATTAAAAAGGATCATGGGGATACTAGAATCATGTGAACCATTAGATTGAGTTCTCAAATATGTAAATAAATGGCTCAAATTCAAATATGAACAAGAAACTAACAGAGTATTAATTCCACTCATGTGAGCTTTATTATGCCATTAATGGTGAAATTACTTGGCCAATTCATTGTAAAAGGGTCTATTGTGTGAATTTTCTTTTCATTCTAACATATGAGGAGTTGAAGAAGATATCAGAGTGACGAAGTATTGAGGAAAAGGAGGAATTGTAGAAGGTTTTCTCGGGTAAGCCATTATTGAACCTTGCAAAGTTTTTATTCTTTTGCAAGAATTGTCTTAGTGTGTCAAAGTGTTGGGAGTTGTCTACCAAGGTAGATTAGGGTTCTGATATTTTCTTGAAGAGTTTAAAATTCCTTGTTGGGGTAGTATAAAGAAGGTAGAATTATTTTTAAACTCAAATTGTTAAGGCATAAACTATCAATTCAAAGCCAAACTTGAAACCAATCTTAGAAACCCTAGTCAATTAAAATGAGTCAACCTAGTGAATCATCTTCTAAGTCCACACCCAAGAGGAAAAAGTAAAAGACTCCCCAAGATATGCCACAAACATCTAAGGAAACTAATAAGAAAAAGGGACCACCAAATTATTATGTCCACTTCATGGAAAAATTTAAACCTACAGATGCCAAGGAAAGTGTCAAGAAAGCCACTGGAGAAGGAATATTGACCACTAATTTCAAAGACCTTGCAATTGGAATTAGTGATATTGTTGTGCCTGATCCTAGGTGGGATTTTTTCTTGTAAACTTTTAGAAGAGGTGATGCTCCACACCCTGGTTGAAATGTATGGGGTTATGATTTGGGGAAACTAGTTGTCCCTAACATCTTTGTGGAGATAGATTTAATGTTATAGATTGCAGACAGATATGATGAAGTTAATAGGGTGATGATGGATACAGATGGTAGAAACATTCTAGAGATAAAGAGGAGAAAAATCATAGAGGTTTTTTGAATGAACCCCGATGCCAATGAGAAAATCAATATGGATAAGCTACAAAAGAAATATGTCGATCATAGAGTTGGTTCTAGGAGAGGTGAACTACCAAAGCATAGGCAAGAGAAGGGCTTTGGGTTTGCCATCAAGGAATTCAAACCGCTGTATTGTGAGGAATTTTTTGACTATTTCAAGTACACATATTATATGTTGTGTCAAGTGCTTGGATTGGAGTGTGATGGAAGGATAGTGTCATCCTTGTTAATTATGATCATGGATACACAACATAAAATCTAGCGTAGGTGGTTTGACTACACTCACCGAGTTGTTGAGTAATTGTACTATGATTTGATAAGGTTGAAAGAAAGAAAAACCCCTCTGACATTCAGGAACTATTAATTAGTGATGCATATGATGTTGTACCAAGGAAGGGAATTTTTTGGTCAAATCATGAAACTGAGACAAGTGGATGAAAAGAATCATAGACTTCATATCCAAATGTGGGCACACATCTAGGATTTACATTGCTCAACTTCAAACTACGTTGGATTCTACAATGCAATAAAACACACTATTCTGGTACAAATGGGATTGAGGCTAGTTGATAGAATTTCCAAAATAATTAAGGGATTGTTGAGTCCCATAAAGTGTGGAGATGATCGCAATTATGAGTGCAATTGCGAAGACTAGTACTTTTATGACAACTACACAGTCATCAGATATTATGGGACTATTTTGGTACCACACCTTTTTCCTATATGTGTTTCTGATAGGTTAGCTTTTATTGAGATAATGTGGCAAATGGATAATAGTGATGCCGATAATTTTAGGTTATCCAAAAAGGCATCTATAATTGCAACAAGTTTCTCTTTTGATTATCTTTATTTCACTACAAAGGAAGCATATGATGTGTTTGACATAATTATAAACAATCTGAGAATGGATACAACCCCCACTAGAAAGTTTGATCCAGAAGAACTCATTGATAGGGAAAAGATCAAAAGGGGAATATCATGATATGGACCTCATGTATTCTATCACAAGGAGGATGTGATAAGAATTTTTCCAATATTTGTTGCTTTCTGGGATAGAGAGAAAGTTTGGATGAAGATTGTTGAGGCTGATCATAAGGGTTTTACCAAGAATTCCTATTATGAAAGCCCTTACAAGCCTATCACTGATAAATTTAAGATAATGGAGATGATACTTGTCAATTTCAGTGATGAAAATTTTCTAGAGAAGTTGCAACAAGCAGAAAAAATGGCTCAAAGTGCTTTCCAAGAGAATCTACTAAAAAATGGTGGCCAACTAGAAGAACGCATAGCACTAGAAATTCAGCAATAGCCAATGGAAATTGAAGATATTCCTATTATGGAGTTTCCTTCTATAAATGTTAATGAAACATGGGATGTTGAAAGGGATATACAACAATCGCCTACTGAATCAATTCCTATTGATCAAGGAATAGAGAAGGAATTCTCATATCCTGATGTTGGAGAGGTAATGGAACCATTTGTTCCTAATGATAGGTTAGTACCTTGGGAATATGATGAAAGCCAAGATAATGATGCAAGGGTTCTATCTTGTGCAATGTTTTTAGAGGATGATTCTTTTGTGACAAACAGAGAATTTAGAGAGTTCATAGTTGAGCTGAAAGCTTGGGAAATAAATGATAGGATATAAAAGGAACTAGAGGGAGTTGATCCCTCACAACGTGAAGAAGTCAGGAAGAAAAATGAGGAAGAGATTGTTGAATAAATTGAGCAAATGAATCACATGGAGGCTAGAATATTGGTTAAATATAGTGGGATGTTGGTGATGTGAGGATGGGATCTATCTTCCATAATTTCTCTAGATGCAATTAGGAATGACCCAAATGTTGTGGTGTCAGAAGAAACCTTTCACGAGAAAACTTTTCGTTCGGGGTTCAGCCCTAGTTTACATGCACTGGCCATTTGGTCGTTAACACCATATTTAGGAGGTGCAGGCTTAGTAGAATAATTACTAGCCTTTTAGGATATTTGATCATCGCAAGAGCTTTAGAGATGACATCCCCATAGGCTACAAGGTTAGCAATGCAGTCAACTATGTTGAGTGTTGACACTGCAAAAATTACTCAGGCCAGATATTTGAAATTTTTGGATAAACACAACAAACTAGTTGAAGAGTATAATAAAGTGAAAGCTACAATCGCCAAGGCAACTCAGAATACCTTTCCTACTTATCCATCGAGTACTTCACAACAAGATAAGGATACCCTAAAATTGAGGATTGATGTATTGAAAAAGAAGTTCCAAACAACTAAGTCTGAGAAAAACAAGCTACAAGAAGGCATGAGCAAGGTTACTAAGGACATGGATGAAGGTATCCTGAGTTACAGATTATCAAAATTTTCTCTTTAGGAAGAAACCACATGGTTAACCTAAAAAGGTATCCATGTAGCATCTGAAAATTTTGAGCATGTTCAAAAAGTTTTCAAAAGCACCTAGAATAATTGGAGTTGCAGATTGAACAGTCTAAAGGAGATTCAAACAAATGAAAAAGGAGATGTTGAAGCTCCAATACATCTTCCTAACATAATCAGAGGAATTGAAACCATTGGTGAAGTCATAGGTTTCCATGAAAGAATTGGTGGACAATTGCAAGGTAAAATGAAATCCTTGAGGGATATAGAAGACCGAGGTGTACCCAAAATCCTTAATAAATATGAAACAATGAAAGATTATACCTCATGGAGAGCCCTTCTCAATCATTAGACGACCATTGTGTCCCTAGATTGTGTATATTGAGGATAAGTTAGACTTATCACTACTTAATTTTATAATTAACAAATTCATTAAGATTGAAACAAGCATGGAAACCTTTGTAAAAGAGGTCAAGGTGACAATTGATGCAAGATATAGTGCATATGACACCAAGGTGCAAAAACTATTGGATATTAATTGGCCCATTGAAGATGAAT
>CM021102.1:822920388-822958986 GCA_007115665.2 Sequoiadendron giganteum
AAAAATGACTAAGTTTCAAAACCAATATGAGTACGCTGCCAAACTTCAATATATCAAAAAAATATCACCCCCTTAAATTGATGAGGCATTTTTCATTGCTTTCTCTCCCCCTTTGAAATCAATGAAAAAACTGGAAGCCTTATGCCGGAAAAAAAATTGATAGAACACATGTTGGTTTCTCTCCCCACTTTTCAAGTATAACCAGAACTTCAAAATTATTTTCAAAATTTTAAAAAGAACAACTGCTACTTAGAAAATTATCTTGTGATTCTCTTTCATCTTTGGGAGGAATTTCTTCCAAGCTTCTATTGCAATCCCAATGATTATGATCATGTTTTTATTCTTAGATTTCCTATTGAAAATCTTAGTAGTGAGGGATTCTGAAATTGTGATCACATCCTCTAATTTTTCACCTTTCCTCGATATCTCAACTGTATATTCCAGTCTGCATTCATTTAGGTCCTTCACTTTCCAAAAAGTGTCCACAATTTTTTTTTAGTGAACTAAAAAAATTTGTGCTCAGACTGTAGCTCTTGAATTCTTTTTCAGATTGTACCATCCTGATCCTGAAACATATCAAAACTTTTTCCAACCCCATTCAATTATGTTTCAATTTGCTCCAACTTTTCTTGCATTTCCCAACTACATGAGGCCAATGAATGAAATAGTTTTAGATGTTATTTTCTATACGTATGCATTGTATCAGCTCATTCATCCTCTTTTTCAACTTGGTGAGTGATAGCCTAAAATGCTCCTTCAAATGAGAGATTACTTCTCCTTCTTTTCTTTGAAGTTCAGAGTCTAAAGTTTCCTTAATCCATTCAATCATTTCTTCAAGTAAATTATTCTGTAAATTCTCCAATATGATCTAACTGTGCACAATATGAGCACTTAGTACACTTATAATCATATCCTGATCATATGAGAGTCTGATAGACCATAATTGAGCAATTTTTTGCATTCCACCTTCCTTGTGAATAATATTTTGTAACTTCTCTTTTGTCAAGTCATCTTCTTCTTCAATTGCTTCTATTATTTCCTTTTCTTGTTATGATCCGGTTGAATCCTACTCTTTTCCTTGTATGTCCTCAGTTTCCTCATCAAATTCCTCATCTAGTATATCCACAATTTCCTATTCCTTTCCTTTTCCTTCAATTTTTGGAATCTTGCATTCTAGAGGAGTACAAACAACAAATTCCTTTTCTCTTTTCTTCTTTCTCTCCATCACACTGAAAGAGGAACCAACTTCAATTGCCCTTACCAAAAGAGAAATACAAACTAAGCCATTTTTTTCTAGTAAACTCTTAAAAAAAATCTCAAATTCTTGATAGTTAGCCAAATTCTTAGAGTGTGTGTAGATTTTTTTGCACATCGATTCATTTACTTTCCACACCACATTGTTGTTCATCGATAAACTATTCAAAAATTACATTACCAGACATATGACCAAAGTACCAAACCTGAAAGGGTAATGTGTCATCTTCATTAATTGCACACTTTCCATCAGTTGATCCTTCAATAGTCCGTACAGGTCAAAGTCCTGACCTTCCATTATCATTTTACAGTCTGAGATGTAGACTGCACCAATCGAAGTTGCTCCTTCTCTATTTCTGAAAAAGATTTTATATGATATGCCATGCACAATGTACCTTGTCACAAATTTTTTGATTGTCAAGATTATCAGTGCCCTTTAATCTCCAATAACTCTAGTTAGGGTTTCAACTTCTTTATCCTAGATGGATTTATTTCTTGGTATATGCCCAACTTTGCATAATCCAGTTAGATTTTCAATTACTTCTTCTGAGATGATGTAGGGTTTGTGCAGAATCACAATGTAATCATTCAATTTGCTTAAAATGAATTTGATGAGTTCCACATTCTTGAAATAGGGAAACTAATTCCAAATGTCCAAATTCTTGTGTTTGGCTTCTTTGACCCATTTCAATTCATCAGTCGACAATAGAATTCTTATGGCTCTAATCTTTTCACTTTTGTATTCATATAAATTGATTGACCCTTTAATTTGTTCCATTTTTACCTTTCGTACAACCACACACCAAATTATATGGAAATTCTAAAATCAATTGAAATACTGATTGATTTTGAGGTTTGTTGCCGAATTAACTTCACTCCTTCGAAATTCTACTGCATATTGATTTTGTCCTTCTATTCTTCGATGCAAAATGTCAAATGAGAATTTCAACATGTCTTTTATAGTTCACACACTTGTAATAAATTCCTTTTCCCTAGGTTTTCCAGACACTCTATTTTCTCAAAAAACAAGAGAAAAATTCTTCTATGGACCTATGATTTATTTAATTTTCCTTGTGAGTGTTTTCCAAAACATTTGTAGATCATTATTACAACTTTTCACAATATTCTCGCAATCTGGTCCCATCTTACGAACAAGGGAAAAAGGATTTTCTTGAAAGAATTCCCCTGGGCCAATGGCCTGAGATTTTAGAGGAATTATCGGAAGCAGGTTCCGATGCAGAGCCATTTATAGCATCAGATTCGTTCTTCCTTACCCATTTCTTCTTCATGTTGGAACTGTTAAATCATGATAACCTCATTAACCCTTCATGCTTATTAGTTTCCCAAAAAAAATCATATTATAGACATAAAATTTCCTCACATAGGATTTTTTTACCAAAGTCCAGATCAAATTTTGTCATATAGCTCCATAAATTTTATCTGACATTGAATCTTTAAAATTTGAAAATATTGGCATAAGTTGATGCAGGTCTCACCGATAATAATATACATTTCTTAAATATATTGGGAAGACATTAGGGGTGTCATACCAATAAAGATATACACCAAAACAATGTGGGTTTAAATTTCCTATCGGTAAGACAAAAGGTATAGGCGTGACGATGTGAGGTAAACGAGCTAAGTTGCTTTTTACCGATTGGAATATAATAAAGTGTATTGGAGAGACTATGGTCATCGGAGTGAGAATTTGAAGGACTACCCAAAACGCTACTGGTCTTGCTAATAAAGTAAAAGGAAGACTCATTTAGTAAGACAATAATGTCGGGGAGAGTTCGGGGAGTCTTACCGACCCCTCGGGTTATACCGAACTAACTAAGCATACAGAGATAAAAGTTATCAAGAAGACAATGAGCGTAGTCTCACTAAAGAAAATGTGTATCGATGAGATAAGTTTCAAAGGGGAGATCTAAGAGACATCTGACGAATATTATGCCATCGACAAGACAATTACCTAGTCTCAGCGACTTAAGTTGAAAAAGTGAACATCTCGGTGAGACAAAGAGCTTTCGAAGTAAAGTGAAGAATCGTTGGCCCGATTCGTTAAGTCTGGGTGATAGTTTTCTTTGATGAATTTCATGGCGACATAAAAAGCTAAAAAGAAAAACTATCGGGGAGACTTATGATGTCGAGGGAACTACAAGACGTCTTAGTGGATGTGTGAACATTGAACAGATGGATCGGCTAGAGATTTGAAATGTCTTGCTGATATGATCCCTGATGTGACAGCGAGAATTTTGAAAAAGTTATTGCATTCATGTCTCAGTGAAAACATTAATGGCACCACGAAGCATAAAATATTTAGCAAATCAGGGTGAGCTCAATTGAAATCATTGTTTCATAGAATTGGCAGCGAAGGAGAGCAAGGGAACGAGCAGAAAAATTAAGGCATTTTCCTAACTTGGATTTGCAGGAGAAATACAGTAAGTTTCTCATCATTTGAAAATTTGTGAATTTTGAAAATGGAAGGTACTAGTTTGGAAAAGATGAAAGGAAGAAAACAAGGGGAGGGTAGTCAACCAAAGACAAAAAAGAAAAAAACTGAACTGCAACCAGAGGGCACTAAGAGGAAGTTAAACCAAGATCTCATAGACCAGCTACCTGGTTCAGGGCCTAAAGCTAGGCATTCTATGCAGCTTAAGGTGGAAATAGATTAATTGGATGACAAATGAAAATTCATAGGAGATATTTGGACCCCAATTAGAGGATACGAATTGTTCAGTTTCCAACTACCATAGAAGAAATTTCTTTGAGCCAGTATGTAATTTGTGGAGGCTAAATTTAGGAAAACTGGTATGCCCTAATGTTTTTATTCATGTCGAACTAGTGATATTGTTGGCTGGTTCTTTATAATCCAAAAAATAAAGCTATATGTGATTTGTTCGGGAATCCATTGATACATGTATCTGAGAATGCAATAAGTGAGGTTTTCAATTTAGAAGGAATATGCAGTGAAAAGATAATAAGTGAGGAGCTCGAGAGTGAATACAAAAGAATAGATACCATTTACAAGGGATGGAGGTTACCCCCGCATAGAATTAGGTGTCATGGCAAACTGACTTTGATGGAAGACAGTGAGGGACCACCATTTCATGTGGATCTCTTCGAACCCTACCTAAAGTACACTTATTTTTCAGTGCGACGGGTATTGGGGATGGAAGTCCTAGAGCATATGTCAGTTGTACCCATGGTGAAAGTTGTGGATGTTTAATATCATAATTCCAGGTCTTTTGATTATGCTTCACATGTGTTTAAAGAGTTGGATGCAAGATTGATAGCAATAAAGAATGGAGCCTCTGTCCTACACCTCAGAAGTTATTCATTGTTAATGCACTTGGTGCTATATTTTGGACAAGAACTAAGATTGTGGCCCCTGGAGCTGAGGATTTCACAATTTGATAAGGAAGGCAAGCCATTGCCTATTCAATTGTGGATTGCTCTTTAGGACAGCAAGTTTGCTCATTCTATTTTCTTGCATTTTGAAGAGTACTTTGTGAATCCTTTATATAGTTTTTATAGTCATCCTTGTGATCATTCCTTGTTTGATGAAATAAATAGGTTTATCGGGCCTAAAGATTACAATGGACCAATCAGCCACAACTGGGGGGATTGGTATTTTTTAGAAAATGCTACTATGATTACGGTTTAAGGTTTTGAAGATACACCATTTATTTTTCCTAGAATAGTTCCAGATAGAATTGCATAATTGGAGATTGTTAGGCAAATGGATTTCTCCAGTGTCATGAACTTAAGTTCTTATGGGAAATAGGCTTTTATGCCAAGTACAAAGTGTTTTTGTGATTTTACTGTGTTGGCAAATGAGGGTTACAATTTAATTCTAGATAAGTTATTATATTACAATATGAGAAAGCACCATCAAGGAAAAGATTGATCTAGAATGATACATCCATTCTGCGAGACAGAGGATAAACTTTGGAGGTATCAACATGTGCCCTATGAATTTGATGACATAATCAGAAACTTAGAAGTGGAGGAAGCATAAATGGTGATTGAGAAGCATGATCAAGAATTGATAGATGCTAAGTTTTTGTCTTCTAGTAAAAAAGTATTAGAGGTTGATAAGCCACAAGGCCCATCCGGGAAAGTATCAAGGATAAGGACTCAGTATTACACCTATGCTACCAAAGAGACAAATATTGAGGAAACTATGGATGTGGATACAAGACATGAAGAATATAGATCTTTTATAGCGGATGATGAATTTGTGAAAACCTTAGAATTCAATACAGTCTTATACAAAAAAAAAGGAAAAGAAATAAGAGGACTGGTTGACAATGTCACACCGAGAAATGAGGACCAGTTGTTAAAAATATTGAGGGATGAGGTGGACAAAGAGATGAAAAACATGACCCCTGATAAAGGGAGAGAGATGTTAGAAAAGGTTGGTGTCATGATTTTCCCAGGGTTGTATCTCAATTCTGTATTGGTTTTTGACATTTTCTTGAAACGTAACAATGCTACACACAAGCTCAGTATAGAAAAAGTGAATGAAGTGTATACACGATCAAGATACAATCCTAATGAGGAGACATTGACGATTTGGGATTTTAATCCGCCTCACAAGAAGTTAGTTGTTATTGATACTAAAAAGGAATTTGGGAATGTCATGACTTTAAAGGCTGGAGAGGTTGATTCGGTTGCAACTACAGAAATTGGGATAAATATAGCAAAATTGAATAAATCCTAGATACAAGCATTGATCAGAGAGAGAGAGAAATGTACAAAACCAATAATGAGAGAATGCTGAGAGAGAATGAATGTTTAAAAGACTTGGTAGGTGTTATAATAGGGCCAAAAAAGATGCTCACCCAAGGTGAAATTTCATATGTGAGGGACTATTGGGAAGGGTCAAGTGCATACTCTCAAGGGAAAATGGATACACTTACTGCAATAATTAAAAAGAGGCAGTTTGTTTTAAATACTTGGTTAAATAAACTTTGGGGAAAACATTCACAATATGTGGATGCAATAAAAGAGCGAATGTGAATCAATACTCCAAGAGATATTGAAGATAGCCACTGTGAAAGACATAACGTTGGATGAAGCATGTGAGCAAAACAAATGAATGATGATGATGGATATCGTGATCCACGATGTGTTAGGAGATGAAAATACACATAAGCACCAAGATTATACAGAGCACATGTCTGCAGTTCATTTGTGGCTTAACAAAAATTAGTTAATGATAACCTTGTTAGCATTTTATACTTAAAAAGTTTCAAAAGGACACGTCCTTCTGCAAACTAAATGTATAAATATCCATTCTTGAGATAGAAAGACATTATTAGATAGAAGATAGAATTAGAATAGGATAGACTGCTGTAAGCACTATATTTTTATAATGATGGCATTCAAGAAGACTATGTTGCATGTATGAATTTTGAGGAAGATAATGAAAGACTGTTGATTTAGTGGCTTCATTCTGGTATCAATTGTTTTTTGGATTCTCGCGATTATTTGAGTGTCTCTAATCTGATGTTTCTTGATTGTTTAAATTGAAGTATCAAGTATATGTTCAATCTATCAGTGCACATTTTTTGTTTCTATGTGATTTGATTTACTAGGTTCTTTAATGAAGAATTAAATTCCTTTCAATCAATTACAGTAATCTGGGAATGTTATTTGGATCAGTAAGAAGAATCAAATAATTAGATTTCATATTCTTCCTCAAGTAGGGTTTATCAATTACATCCTTGCATGTTTATACCAGTTATAAACTCATAATTGTATGTCAAATGATTAGAGAACTTGCTAGATAGAAACCACTCATCGAAGGCTTCCATTTGACTTCGTTTTACCCAACAAGGCACTGGTCTTATTTATCCTTATAGGTTCCATCCATTTCATTTACATATCTTAATTGAACATATTAATTCATACCTTGATATTGCAGATACAATTAATACCAAATTAGGATCATATCTTTCCACTATCAAATTTCCATTTGTGGATAGTTAGGTCAAGTAGGAAACATAATTCAAACTCTGTGTTGCTCATATAGGTGCACCCACCTAGGTTTAGTAGAGCATGAATAGTAGAGGGTTCAACCATATTGGTTGGCCTTGTTAGTTGAGCAATAATGTAGTGAGAGTGTGGCAACCTCTCGTGGTTCATTCAAACCAGCATTTTTGAGACCCAACAAATTGGCGACTCTGTTGGGGAAAACTAGAGAGAAGTTTGGTGGTAGACAGCCTTTCCATATAGAGTCATTAAAATAAAACCACAATTAAAAATTTGAAAATCGACTTTGCTGGGTAAAAAATAACATTATCTTTTCTCACTTTTAGAAAAAGTGGGTGGTGACTCTAAATGAACAAAAGCATTGAGACTGATACAATAAGATACAAATCAGAAAGGAATCGACCTAGAGTTCAGACCATCACAGTTTCTCACAACATGCAAGGAAGGAGATATTTGTACAAGGACGGAGATGATCCTAATGACAAGGGTAAACGAACTTATAAAAATGATCAAAGCAAGAAGGTATTCAATGACCTAGATCCAGCCACAAAAAACAAAATATCAAAACCACCTATGGAAACACATAATTCATACAAGGTATTAACAATTGAAAATATCCCATCTAAAGAGCTTCATACTCCTAAAGAGAAGAAAAATCCTTTCCATCAAATAATCCATGATAAATATGAAGAGTTCATGGCTAAATTTGAAGCTGAGAAGAGGAGAGAATTTGAATGTGATCAAAGAGCTACACTTTTTGAGGAAGGGCTTGAATATGAGGTAGCATCTGAAGAAAACCATGAACTCTTAACCCAAGACGAGACAGATGCACAATGGGAACATATGAGTCAAGAGACAGAAATGTCAAGGATAGAATATGAACAAAGGCTTCAAGCCATGAAGGAATTTGAAAAATTGAAGTTATAGAGGGCTCAGGTCAAAACATTAGTGGCTGATTCACCCAAATATACGCCCCCGCATAAGAACAACAATATGAAGCCATCAAATTCCCCTCAATCCCACTGAAATCAGCCTAGAAATCAATATAGAAACACAAACGCTCCACCACAACACCGAAATATTTAGCCACCTCCTCATCAGTAGTATGTACCCCCACAAGGTCCACAATATATGGCAAGTACTAACCCACTATACCAGCATCAGCATTTCCAAAATCCCCCTCCACAATACAAAACCATGATTAGACAATTTGATCTTGCTGGATTTCAGATCTACCCTTACCCTCTGGACAACAATTGGAGGAACCTAGTCCCTAAGTTCACAGGAAGTAATGCAGTTATAGCCAAGGAACATCTGAGAAATTTTAAAGCAGTCATTCAGGACTTGGATATGTAGTATGAGTATGTAAAAATGAGACTATTTATCGTGTCACTGATTGAGGATGCCATGGATTGGTTTAACAGTCTACCAATTGCATCCATTTATTCGATTCATGTATTTCATGAACAGTTTCTTCAACAGTATGGGAATTAGTGTGCATCAAATTTTGCTTTGCATGAGTTAGTGACTATCCAAAAGCATCAGAATGATTCATCCTTTGATTTTAACCAAAGGTTTGTTAAATTACATAATAAAATACCTCAGGCATCCAAGTTGGTTGATCCTACTGCGTTGAGTATCTATTTGAAAGCCTTTGATCCCAAGACAGGATATGAATTGAGAAATAGAGATCCTAGGAATCTGGCTAAGGCCCAAAAGATAGCATTAACTATTGAAAATAATAGGAAAGTTGTAGGGATGTTTTCTAAAAGGGAAAACCCTAGGGTTCCCCAATATGTTCCCGCAAATAGACAAGAGAACACCTATAGGAATGAAAGACCAAGGCTGCATGACATGCCTTGTAATACAAACTGGAAGGATGGGAAGCTGGTAAATGATAGACCAAGAAATAAAGAAACACCAGATCAATTAAAAAGGAAGGGACCATATATGGTAGATAAGAGTCCCCGGTGTTCAGTCTATTATGCACCACATTCCCTAGAGCATTGTGTTATAGCTCAGTCAATACCGGAAGAAGACACACTGGAAAATAATGGTGGTGAAGACCAGAATGTATATCTAACTTCCCATACTCTTAACTCTTTGGAGCGGGAATATGCATCTTCAGAGGAGGAAGGATATGAGTATAATGTTGATCACCAAAGATACAACATTCACATGGGATAGCAACATGTTTTTTTTTATCATGAAGAAAGTGATAATGAGAAAATTTCCCCTATTGCATCAAGTCAGACTAATAGATGCAGTATAAGGGGACCGAGTGAAGAAGAGATTAAAATATTGACAATTGCACTAGTGGAGGAAGCTAGAAATAAATATCGTTTAAGGAGCAAAACAGTGAATAAAGATGAGGGTGTCCCAAGGGGAATATTTATAAAAAATAAAAAAGTATCAAATGAGAAATCAAAAGGGACATATGATAAACAACCAGACAAAAGGGGATAGAAGGGATCTCCTAAGGAAGAAAGTAAATAAATTCCCATTGAGAAACAAAAGCTAGATCAAACATCCAAAAATGAAAAAGAAGAGAACAAAGGAGAATTGATATAACCTAAAAAGGTAATCAGGACTGAAGGTACATCCTTTGATTTCATACAAGCCTTATCTCAATTGAAGATGTTTGTCCCATTAATTAAAATGATGAAGATCAAGGAATATAGGGAAGGTGCCATACAATTAATGTTCAATGGAAATCAAAATATCAACCCTGAAAATAAAGAAGTTTCTGAAATAAATAATAAACGAGAGGTAAAAATTCTAGAGGCTTGCCTAATGAACACACCACAGATTGACCCATTCTTTACTACTTTACTCATAGGCAGAAAAATAGTAAGAAATTATATGATAGACTCAAGGGCCTCCATGAATATCATGCCAGTAGGGGTGATGAGGTAGCTTGGTATGTGGATAGATGGGGAAGGAGGTAAATGCTACGCCATGGATAGTAGGCATGTCCCAGTTGTAGGAATAATGAAGAATGTGGAAGTAAGATTAGAAACTTACCCACATGCTTCTTACACTATTGACATAACCGTAATTGATACACCTCCTCAGTTTGGAATGCTTATGTCGAGACAGTGGACTATAGCAGTAGGAGGCAATATACAGTTTGACTTATCATATGCCACCATACTAGTGAATGGAGAAGAGGTCAAATTATATAGGGAACCTAGAATGAATCAAATTGTTGAATATGCTCCTCAAGAGCCACTTAATTGTTTCTGTGATGTTGATTTAGGGAGTTTTAGAGTAGAACTATCTCAACCTGAGTTGATAAGAAAAGATCCAATTGATAAAAATATTTCTGAAAATCAACAAGGGATATGGAAAATGTACTTCGATGGAGTGTGCAGCCAAGAAGGTAATGGAGTTGGGATAGTTTTTATATCACCTGATGGTTCAAATTTAAAAAATTCATTTTTTTTAGCATTTGAATGTATAAACAATGTGGCGGAATATGAAGCTTTGTTGACCAGATTGAATTTAGTTTTTAAACACAAGATTAAAATCTTAACAATTTTTGGAGACTTGGAGCTAGTTGTATCTCAGATCAGATCAAAATATGTAGTAAAAAATACAAGGCTGAAACAGTACAGGAATGCAATATGGGATACAATCGAACTATTTGATGCTTTTTCCATTGATTGGGTGGATACATCAAAAACTATAATGGAAGACTTCTTAGCAAATGTAGCATTAAAACAAGATGACATCACTCTAGCAAGAATATTCCAAGTTGAGTTCAAAGCAAGACCTGTTGTGCCTGAGAATGTATATAGTTGGCAGGTTTTTAATGATGACACTGATCTTCTGAAATTCCTTCACTGTATAGACCAGTATGAGGCTCAGGAAATTGATTTCAACGCCTTTGTGGAAGAAATAAATGGAGAACAGATGGTATTCAGAAAGAAGGTCTTACAACTTAAGACTAATAAACTTCCCAAGGGGCTAGTAGCATTGGAAAGAGTATAGGATGGAAGTGATTGATCCCTTATGAAACAGACACCAGTCAAAAGGGAAGATATTGAAGAAATAAACTTAGGGACTGAACTATCACCAAGGTATATATTGGGAAGAAGATAAGCCCTACTGTCCGAAGAATGTTGATTTCATTGTTAAGAAAATATAAACATGTGTTTGCATGGTCTTATGAGGACCTCAAGGCATATAGGGAGGATTTATTTCAACATGAAATCCTGTTGAAAGTAGATGCAAAGCCATTTAGACAGAAATAAAGGCCCATTAACCCCACACTGAAACCAAAAACGTAGGAGGAATTGGCCAAACTTAGAGATGGAGATATCATTAAACCTATCAGACATTCAACATGGGTGTCAAACCTTGTTCCTGTTAGAAAGAAAAATGGAGATATCGGACTATGTGTGGATTTCAGAAATATGAATGTAGCATCCCTCAAGGATAACTACACTTTGCCTAACATGGCAGCTATACTGCATAAAGTAATCGGGTGTGAGTTGTTGTCTATGATGGATGGCTTTTCTAGTTATAATCAAGTTAAAGTCAAGGAATTTGACCAGTACAAAACAATTTTCACAACCCCATGGGGAACATATGTATATGTGAGAATGCCTTTTGGTCTCACAAATGTGGGAGCAACCTTTCAAAGGGCTATGGACTTAGTATTTTTTGACCTGATTAATGCTATAATGGTGGTGTATCAAGATGACCTTACTGCTTACTCAAAAAAATTTGAAGATCTTATAGAACATCTTGAAAAAATATTCATTAAAGCTTTAGAATATGGCATTAGTTTGAATCCTAAGAAATATCATTTTGTTGTTACAGAGGGAAAACTCTTAGGGCTTATTGTATCAAAAGATGGAGTTAGGATAGATCCTGAGAGAGTTGAGGATGTAGATAAGGTTTCTATCCATAAAACTATAAAATCCATCCAATCATTCTTTGGGCAGAATAATTTTGTTAGGAGGTTTGTATCCAACTTTGTTGAAATTGCCAAACCCATATCAAAAATGCTAAGGAAAGGACAAAAAATTGAATGGACCCCAGAAGCATTAGAAGCCTTTGTATCCATTAAAAGAGCCATTAAGGAAGCCCTTGTCCTCAAATCTCCTGATTTCACAAAAACTTTTCAAATATTTTCATTTGCTTCCTTGCATACAATAGCTGATGTCATATTACAGAAAAATGAGGATGGTCATGAGCAACCTCTGTCTTTCTTTAGTAAATATTTGCAGGGATCATAGTTGAAGTATGACATAATGGAAAAACTAGCATTTGCACTAGTAAAGGCCACAAAATCCTTTAGACCGTATCTTGTTGGAGCCAAAGTGATTGCTTATGTCCCTCACGCAACAGTCAAGGACATTTTGACACAGTCAGAAGTAATAGGGAAGAGGTGCAAGTGGATTAATAAAATTTAGGAATTTGATATGGAAATATAGATTACTAAATTGATAAGGGGCCAAGGATTGGCCAAGTTAATGGTAGAAGCAAACATTGAGGCAAATCAAATTTGCAATGTAGAAGAAGAAGGAAATGCAATTGCAAGTATTCAGCATACACCCTGGTACACAGACATCATGCATTACCTCAAAAACACAAAGTGCCTTGAAGGATACAATTATAACCAGAAAAGAACTTTGAAATTCCAGGCCTCTAAATATGTATTCATAGAAGGTGATTTATTCTAGAAAAACAGAGCTGGAATGCTACTGTTATGTTTAGATGAGTCACAAGTTGATCATGTTCTGAAATAAATGCATGAAGAGGTCTGTGGAGGCCCTTATTCTACAAAGAAAACTACACATAAAATCCTTAGGGCAAGCTATTACTGGCCAAAAGTTTTTAATGATTCATTTTCATATGTAAGGAAATGTGAAGCATGCCAAATGTTTTCAGGCAAAATGAAATATCAGGGAGTTTTACCACTTACCTATGCAGGTTGAAGTGCCTTTTCATTAGCGGGCGATTGATTTCATTGGGGAGATACAAGATAAATCAAGTGGATAACATAGGTGGATACTAGTGGCCACTGATTACTTCACCAAATGGGTGGAGGCAATCCCAACCAAGCAAGCAAAAAGTAAAGTTGTAATCAACTTTCTAATGGATAACATTATTACTAGATTCGGTACACCATTGAGAGTGATTACAGATAATGGGATGTGTTTCAGATCTGATGAGTTCAAAGATTTTTGTAGAACATATGGCATTATTTTTTCTTATTCTGCCCCATATCATCCACAAGCCAATGGTCAGGAAGAATCCAGCAACAAGAGTCTTTTGAAAATCATAAAGAGGATGCTCGGTAAAAACAAAAAATCTTGGGATTCAAAGTTAAGATTGGCTGTATGGGCAGATAGGATTACTATAAAAAATGCAATTGGAAAATCCCCATATGAATTAGTGTATGGAACACAATCTAGGATGCCTTTACAAAATTTATTGCTAGTTTACAGATTTATCCTTCAAGAAGGTATAGATGTTCCAAAACCAATGGAGGAGAGAATTGAGAAACTTGTAGAACTTGATGAAATGAGAAGAATAGCTCAAAACCAGAACATGAAATTGCAAGCACAAATGAAGTATTTGTTTGATAAAAAGGAAAAGGATAGAAAATTTAAAAATGATGATCTGGTTTTGATGTGGAATGCTAGGTTCTAGGAGAAAGGAAAACATGGAAAATTTGAGGCCTTGTGGTTAGGATCCTTTGTTATTGTTGGAAAGCAAGGAGATGATTCATATTATTTGCAAAATATGAGTGGTAAAGAACAGGAGATTCTTTTACATGGGCAATTTCTAAAGATTTTTTTCTCTTGAAAATTACAGAGGATCAAAGGTTCCCAGTGCATGGAAAACTCTTGAGAAAACTTCTCATAAACTTTCCATGCAAGATAGTATAGGAAGTAAAGGATATAGGAAATTTCTAGTACATGGGCAATCCTGGAAATCCTTATTTGATCTTTTCTCCATGTACAGTAGTTTAGGATCATATTCATCTCCACTTGCTTTCATCCATAATGTTTGGTCTACTCACCCAGAGATCTGGATCCTTGCAATGATCTCACAATCATTCATCCCCAGACAGAGCCACTATTGGAACTGTGAAATCTTGATAACCTCATTAACCCTTCATGCTTATTAGTTTCCCAAAAAAATTCATATTACAGACATAAAATTTCCTCACGTAGGATTTTTTTACCAAAGTCCAGATTAAATTTTGTCATATAGCCCCATAAATTTCATCTGACATTGAATCTTAAACATTTGAAAATATCGGCATAAGTTGATGTAGGTCTCACCGATATCAATATAAATTTCTTCAATATATCGGCAAAACATCAGAGGTGTCATACCGATAAAGATATACACCAAAAGAATGTGGGTTTACAATTCCTATTGGCAAGACAAAAGCTATTGGAATGATGATGTGAGGTCATATCGAGCTAAGTTTCTTTTTACCAACTGGAATATAATAGTGTATCAGAGAGACTATGGTATTCGGAGTGAGATTTCAAAGGACTACCCAAAACGCTACTGGTCTTGCCGATAAACTAAAAGGAAGACTCATTCAATAAGACAATAATGTCAGGGAGAATTCAGGGAGTCTTACCGACCCCTCAGATTATACCGACAAAACTAAGCATATGGAGATAAAGGTTGTCGAGAAGGCAATGAGCGTAGTCTCGCTGAAGAAAAAGTGTATCGGTGAGATAAGTTTCAGCAGGGAGATCTAAGAGACATCATGGCGAATATTATTATGTCTGTGGGACAATTACTTGGTCTCGGTGACTTAAGTTGAAAAAGTGAACATCTCAGTGAGACAAAGAGCTTTCAGAGTAAAGTGAAGAATCGTTGGCCTGATTCGTTAAGTTTGGGCGATAGTTTTCTTTGATGAATTTCATGGCGACATAAAAAGCTAAAAAGAAAAACTATCCAGGAGACTTATGATGTCGAGGGAACTACAAGACGTCTTAGTGGATGTGTGAATGTTGAATAGATGGATCAGCCAAAGATTTGAAATGTCTTGCCGATATGATCCCTGATGTGACAGCGAGAATTTCGAAAAAGTTATTGCATTCATGTCTCAGTGAAAACATTAATGGCACCACGAAGCATAAAATATTTAGCAAATCGGGGTGAGCTCAATTGAAATCATTGTTTCACAGAATTGGCAGCGAAGGAGAGCAAGGGAACGAGCAGAACAATTAAGGCATTCACCTAACATGGATTTGCAGGTGAAATACAGTAAGTTTCTCATCATTTGAAAATTTGTGAATTTTGAAAATGGAAGGTACTAGTTTAGAAAAGATGAAAGGAACAAAACAAGGGGAGGGTAGTCAACCAAAGACAAAAAAGAAAAAAATTGAACTACAACCAGAGGGCAGTGAGAGGAAGTTAAACCGAGATCTCATAGACCAGCTACCTGGTTCAGGGCCTAAAGCTAGGCATTCTACGTAGCTTAAGGTGGAAATAGATTAATTGGATGACAAATGAAAATTCATAGGAGATATTTGGACCCCAATTAGAGGATACAAATTGTTCAGTTTCCAACTACCATAGAAGAAATTTTTTTGAGCCAGTATGTAATCCGTGGAGGCTCAATTTGGGAAAACTGGTATGCCCTAATGTTTTTATTCATGTCGAACTGGTGAAATTGTTGGCTGGTTCTTTATAATCCAAAAAATAAAGCTATATGTGATTTGTCTAGGAATCCTTTAATACATGTATCTGAGAATGCAATAAGTGAGGTTTTCAATTTAGAAGGAATATGCAGTGAAAAGATAATAAGTGAGGAGCTTGAGAGTAAATACAGAAGAATGGATACCATTTACAAGGGATGGAGGTTACCCCCACATAGAATTAGGTGTCATGGAAAACTGACTCTGATGGAAGATAGTGAGGGACCACCATTTCATGTGGATCTCTTTGAACCCTAACTAAAGTACACTTATTTTTCAATGGGACGGGTATTGGGGATGGAAGTCCTAGAGCATATGACAGTTGTACCCATGGTGAAAGCTATGGATGTTTAATATCATAATTCCAGGTCTTTTGATTATGCTTCACATGTGTTTAAAGAGTTGGATGCAAGATTGATAGCAATAAAGAATGGAGCTTCTATCCTGCACCTCAGGAGTTATTCATTGTTAATGCACTTAGTACTATATTTTGGACAAGAACTAAGATTGTGGCCCCAAGAGCTGAGGATTTCACAATTTGATAAGGAAGGCAAGCCATTTCCTATTCAATTCTGGATTTCTCTTTAGGACAGCAAGTTTGCTCATTCTATTTTCTTGCATTTTGAAGAGTACTTTGTGAATCCTTTATATATTTTTTATAGTCATCCTTCATATCATTCCTTGTCTAATGAAATAAATAGGTTTCTCAGGCCTAAAGATTATAATGGACCAATCAGCCACAACTTGGGGGACTGGTATTGTTTAGAAAATGCCACTATGATTAGGGTGTATGGTTTTGAAGATAGACCATTTTTTTTTCCTAGAACAGTTCCAGATAGAATTGCATACTTGGAGATTGTTAGGCAAATGGATTTCTCCAGTGTCATGAACTTAAGTTCTTATGGGAAATAGGATTTTATGCCAAGTACACTGTGTTTTGGTGATTTTACTGTGTTGGCAAATGAGGGTTACAATTTAATTCTGGATAAGTTATTACATTACAATATGAGAAAAGCACCATCGAGGAAAAAATTTGATCTAGAAGGATACATCCATTCTGCCAAACAGAGGATAAACTCTGGAGGGTATCAGCATGTGCCCTATTAATCTGATGACATAATCAGATAATAAGAACTGAAGGAAGTAGAAATGGTGATTGAGAAGCATGATCAAGAATTGATAGATGATAAGTTGTTGTCTTTGAGTAAAAAATTATTAGAGGTTGATAAGCCACAAGGCCCATCCGAGAAGGTATCAAGGATAAGGACTCAGTATTACACCTATGCTATCAGAGAAACAAATATTGAGGAAAATATGCATATGGATACAAGACATGAAGAATATAGATCTTTTATAGCAGATAATGAATTTATGAAAACCTCAGAATTCAATAAATTCTTATACAAACAAAAAGGAAAAGAAATAAGAGGACTGGTTGACAATGTCACACTGGGAAATGAGGACCATTTGTTTAAAATCTTGAGGGATGAGGTGGATAAAGAGATGACAAACATGACCCCTGATAAAGGGAGAGAGATGTTAGAAAAGGCTAGTGTCATGATTTTCCTAGGGTTGTATCTCAATTCTGTATTGGTTTTTGACAGTTTCCTGAAAGATAACAATGCTACACACAAGATCAATATAGAAAAAGTGAATGAAGTGTATACAGGATCAAGATACAATCTCAATGAGGAGACATTGATGATTTGGGCTTTTAATCCCTGTCACAAGAAGTTAGTTGTTATTGATACTGAAAAAGCATTTGGGCATGTCATGACTTTAAAGGATGGAGATGCTGATTCGGTTGCAACTACAGAAATTGGGATAAATATAGAAAAATTGAATAAAGCCCAGATACAAGAATTGATCAGAGAGAGAGAAGTGTACAAAACCAATAATGAGAGAATGATGAGAGAGACTGAACGTTTAAAATACTTGGTAGGTGTTGTAACAGGGCCAACAAAGATGCTCACCCAAGGTGAAATTTCACAGGTGAGGGACCATTGGGAAGGGTCAAGTCCATACTCTCAAGGGAAAATGGATACACTTACTGCAATAATCAAAAAGAGGCAGGTTGTTTTAAATACTTGGTTAAATAAACTTTGGGGAGAACATTCACAATATGTGGATGCAATAAAAGAGCGAATGTGAATCAATACTCCAAGAGATATTGAAGACAACCACTACGAAAGACATAACGTTGGATGAAGCATGTGAGCAAAACGAATGAATGATGATGATGGAGATCGTGATCTACGATGTGTTGGGAGATGCAAATACACATAAGCACCAAGATTATATAGAGAACATGTCTACAGTTCATTTGTGGCTTAACAAAAATTAGTTAATGATAACCTTGTTAGCATTTTATGCTTAAAAATTTTCAAGAGGACACATCCTTCTGCAAACTAAATGTATAAATATCCATTGTTGAGATAGAAAGACATTATTAGATACAAGATAGAATTAGAATAGGATAGATTGTTGTAAGCACTATATTTTTATAATGATGGCATTCAAGAAGACTATGTTGCATGTATGAATTTTGAGGAAGATAATGAAAGACTATTGATTTAGTGGCTTCATTCTGGTATCAATTGTTTTTTGGATTCATGGGATTATTTGTTTGTCTCCAATCTGATGATTCTTGCTTGTTTAAATTGAATTATCAAGTATACATTCAATCTATCAGTGCACATTTGGTTTTTTTGTGTGATTTGATTTATTGGGTTCTTTAATGAAGAATTAATTTCCTTTCAATCAATTACAGTAATCTGGGAATGTTATTTGGATCAGTAAGAAGAATCATATAATTAGATTTCATATTCTACCTCAAGTAGGGTTTATCAATTACATCCTTGCATGTTTATACTAGTTATAAACTCACAATTGTATGCCAAATGATTAGATAACTTGCTAGATATAAACCACTCATCGAAGGCTTCCATTGACTCCATTTTATCCAACAAGGCACTGACCTTATTTATCCTTATAGGTTCCATCCATTTCATTTACATCTCTTAATTGAACATATTAATTCATACCTCGATATTGCATATACAATTAATACCAAATTAGGACCATATCTTTCCACTATCAAATTTCCATTTGTGGATAGTTAGGTCAAGTAGGAAACATAATTCAAAATTTGTGTTGCTCATATAGGTGCACCCACCTCGGTTTAGCAGACCCTTAAGAGTAGAGGGTTCAATCATATCGGTTGGCCCTATTAGTTGACCAATAACATAGTGAGAGCATGGCAACCTCTCATCGTTCATTAAAACCAACTTTTTTGAGACCCAGCACTTCATATGGTCTCTTATCTCATCCACAATCATTATTTTTGTGTATTTATGTTGTTGCATATTGGACCTTTTCTGTCTATATTTTTGTTTCTAAAAAATCTTGCAATGTGACCGTATCTATTGCAATTGTCACAATTAGTAGTTCCTTGTCCAAACCAATCATTCCATTGGTTTCTTCTTGATTTGCATTGATTAGAAATATGCCAAATCTTCCACAAGTATAACATTCAACATTCCTTTTATTGACAAAGTAGTTTGGCATAGTTCTACATTCAATTGATTTATGACCAAACTTTTTGCAATTGAAACATTGACCAAAGAATGATGGATTACTTTATTTTATTTTACTTCCACACTGAGCAGCCATATGACTTAATTTATTGCAAGAAAAATAATATACATTAAACTTTTGAGAATTAGGTTGTCTTATCGGATACCTTCCATCTTTGTTCATCTAATTTCCTTTTTTCAAATTTCTTTGTCCAGATCCAAAACTTTCTCCTTTCTCATATCCAAGACCTCTCTTATCTTTAGCATTCTTTTTTCCTTGAGTCAACTCATCAAGCTTAACATGACTAATATTAAACTTCTCCTTGTATTCATCTGTAGTAGCCAGTTCATCTCTGAGAATAATAAGTTGTTTTTCAAGTTCTTCTTCATTGTTTCTGGATTGTTGCAATTCACTTTCTAACTGAATGAATTCTCCATTTGCTCTTTTGCATTCATCAGATATTTCTTTTAAGGATTGGGTAAGACTCTCCTCGTTCTTCTTCCTTTCTTCAATCTCCTTAGTTAGCTTCATCACCATAGATTCCATCTCATGCTTTAGGGTAGCATTGTTTCTGGCAAGATTTTCACATTCTTCAATTATTTCCTTCAAGATTTGATTCAGGTGAGCATCATCCATGTTTTCTCTTTCTTTCTGCTTAATCTGATCACAAAGATCCTTCCTCTTTTCCTTGGATTTAACAATCTAATCCTTCAAGGTCTAAATGAATTTCTCAACATCCCTAAGATTTTCTTTCAATTCCCAGACTCCTGCTTTAGACAAATCAAGGTCATCAAGAGCCACCACAAGTTGTTACTGAATACTACCAAATTACATCACATTCCAAGATCCATCTCAAGCTACTAAACTTATTCAATGGAACTAGATGCTCTGATACCAATTTTTAGACTCAAGCGAACACTAAGAGGGGGGGGGGTCAATCAATGTTCTACAAATATGAACCTTATTGATTTGATATTTAAACCATTTCAATATTAAACCAAAGAAAGATGCATACACACAAAGTAATAATCCACAACACCATAACACAAGTATTTTTATGTGAAAACCTTGTTAGGGGAAAAACCATGGAGGAGGTTAATCCACAATTTGAGTACTCAAATATATGTTTTACAAAATAGAATGCACTTGCATTCAGGAACACTGCCTAGAGCTCCCTACTCAAAGTATAAAGGATCATTTACTTTAAAAAGTTCAAATTAAAACCATCTGAAGGATTAAACTGAAGTAGTAGCATCTACTTATACTAGGTCATAGTTTTTTTTAGGCTCATAGATCAGATTTTGGACCTTCTGTTTAATTTTTCTCTGCGCTCTACTCTACTCTACAATTCGCATCACAAATCCATGCACAAATGAATTCGTACCACTATCTTTCTGAATTTCACATCACACACCAATATACTTCACATTTCACACATTTTCTCCTTAAAATGATACAACTAATCTCATATATATATATTTGCTATCAAATATTTGGTCATTCATATGTTGGCTTACATAAAACATAAAATATTGTCGGTTAAATCCACCACTATTTGTTTATACACACCACCCATAGTTGGTCAAAGAATAGTGAGGACCCAAATAAACATTTTCGAACACAAAAAATTTAACCAATTACTTCTTAAACATCCGCAATGGCTAATTTCGCCAGGTCGGCCTTCTAGCACAGATAATCATAAAATTAGTGCACCGGATCTCCTCGATCATACAACAGTGAATGCATAGCCACAAAACTCTAGAATAAGGTATTAAAGATACCTAACGTTCTTCCCTAGGATATGCAACATGAATGGATAAGCAGATAATGCATATTGATTGACATACTTAGTTTTAACTAGATGCCTTGTTCTTCATTTTGTTTTGTTGGTATGAGCCAAAACTAAATTGTGGACCAGATGAATGACTTTAGATTTTCATCAATGACAATAATAGAAGCCATATGCCAATAGAAATGAGGTAAAATATTCTGAAATACAAAATGAAATGTAATGTAACTTCCAATAGCCCAAATCTTATTTGCTCCCTTTTTTTTATAAAAGGGAATTCAAGGCTATTGTGAATGGGTCTTTGAAAATTTTCGTTTCTCTTAGGTAGTCTTAGAAAATATTTTCATGGAATGTAATAAGCATACAAGGATACAAAATTGCTTGCTGATTCTTAGGTCATGAGTTTATGTTTATAGTCAACTTAAATGTTTTGCAACAATTATAACATTTTCAATTGATAATGGAAAATTTCAAGAATATTGTCTCTTATGATTTTGTTCATGAATTAGCAATGAAATGATTAAAGATTGTTTCATTAGTCTCCAATTAACATGGTTGGATGTGTGTTTGCATTTTTGCTTCAATTCAAGTAATTTATTAAAATGATTTAATGCAATCACTGGTTTGTGTGTTAAGTCATAGGATCTTTAAGCACATTTTTGTTGGAAACAAAAGTGCTCACAATGGTTTCTCAAATCGGTACTCTATACAAGCTGGAAGCACTTTTTATTCAATGTAATAGTGTCTCTAAAAAGTCACAAAAGGTTGTTCGTGAAGAGAATAAAGAAAATGTTCTTGTAAGTGAAAACTCTTTGGAAGTTAAACTTCCAGTGGAGAAGACTATGCTTTGGCATCAAAGGCTCAGTCGCATTGGTGAGAAAGGTTTAAAAGCCTTGAAAAATGAAAACTTGGTTGAGGGGCTTGATGATTGTAACCTGGAATTTGAATTTTGTGAACATTGCATATATGGAAAACATCATTGTGTTTCTTTTTACTCTAGTCCTCACAAATCTTCTAGTGTTCTAGATTATATTCACTCTGATGTTTTTGGTCTAATAAATGTTCCTTCATTATCGAAGTCAAAATAATATGTATCTTTCATTGATGATTATTCAAGAAGCGCATTTGTATATTTTTTGAAAAGTAAATTAGAAGTGTTCAGTCGGTTTAAAGAGTCTCAGAACTTGGTTAAAAATCAGACTGGAAGAAAAATTAAATTCTTGAGAACAGATAATGGTGGTGATTTTTTTCTATAGATTTTGAAAGGGAATGTAAACACCATGGAATTAAAATACATAAAACAACACCTTAAACTCCGTAGAAAAATGGAGTTGTTGAAAGGTTGAACAAGACATTGATGGAGAAGGCAAGAAGTATGTTGAGTAATGTTGGTCTAGAGAAGAAGTTTTGGGATGAGGTAGTGGCTACAACATGTCACTTATTGAATTTATATCCTTCATTAGCACATGTTGATAAAATGCCTTTGGAAGCATGCTTTGGTCATAAGCCCTCTCTGATACATGTTCTTGTCTTTGGCTATGAAGCATATGTTTATGTTTCGAACGAGAAGAGATCTAAATTGGAGAACAAATTTGTTAAGTGTATCTTCATTGGCTATGGCATTGGTGTGATAGGATACAATCTTTGGAATCTTTTGACTGAAAAGGTTGTGTACAACAAAAGTGTTATTTTTTGTGATTTGAAACCTTCTTCAGTGGATCTGAAGTCAGGGCTGAAAGAAGTCAAAGAGGAAAATTATGTTGTTGAAATTCCTCTAACACCAAAAAAAGAGGAACAACAAATTGATAGTGTACCTGAACTTGAGGAGAGTTCGAGTAGCTCTGAGAATTCTGAATAAGAACCACAACCTCAGCCTCAACCTGTGAAGAGTTTTTCACGTGAGAAGAAGCAACCTGATAGGTATGGATTCTCTATACTATATTCTACATGTTCCTATGCTTTAATTACTAACACTAATGAGCCTAGGACTGTAAAAGAGGTAATTGGAATGCCTGACTCAAAGTCTTATTTGGAAGCCATCAAGGAAGAAATGGAATCATTAGAGAAGAATGAAACTTGGAGTTTGGTGCCCTTGCCTTAAGGTAGGGAATCTGTTGGTTGTAAATGGGTGTTTAAAAATAAAATTGGTCTAGATGGTAATGTTGAAAAATATAAAGAGAGGTTGGTTGAGAAGGGATATTCCCAAGTAGAGGAAATTGATTATGGAGAAATATTTTCTCCTATAGCCAAGCTGACATCTATTGGATTTCTTTTGACACTTGCAGTAGCATATGACATGGAGATTGAGTAGATGGATGTGAAGACAACTTCTCTTCATGGTGATCTTGAAGAAGAATTCTATATGCCCCATCCTAAGCATTTTGTGGAAAAAGGTAAAGAAAATATGGTTTTCAAGTTAAATAAATCTTTGTATGGTTTAAAACAATCACCTAGAATGTGGTGCCAGAAATTTGACACATTTGTTTTTTCATTGGGATTTGTAAGATCAAAATAAGATCATTGTGTGTACTTCAAAACTGAAAATGATTTTATTCTTATTATTTCCCTCTCTGTAGATTATATGTTGTTCATAGGGAATAGTAAGTTTATGATTTCTAATCTAAAATCTCAGTTGTCTGCAAAGTTCAAAATGAGGGATCTTGGTGCAACAAGGTATATTCTAGGGATGGAAATAGCTAGGGACAGAAAAAGAAAAAAGATTTGGCTTAGCCAAAGTAAGTATATTAACACTATTTCGAAGAGATTCGGTATGAACGATTGCAAGCAGCTAGTTGTTCTATTTTTGCAGGGAACAAAGCTATCTATTGAAGATTGTCCAAAATCTCCTATTGAGATGGAGGACATGACTAGAGTGCCTTATGCAAGTGCATTTGGTATTTTAATGTATGCAATGGTCTGTACAAGGCCAGACATTGCCCAAGCAGTGGGAATACTTAGCTAGTTTACGGAAAATCTAGGAAGGCCACATTGGGATGTTGTGAAAAAAGAATTTAGATATTTAAAAGGTACATCACAATATGCTTTATGTTATCATGGAAACTCAATTAGTTCACAGAGATCACTTACCATTCATGATTATGTGGATTTTGATTGGGCACGGGACATTAACAATAGAAGTTCCACCAATGGATATATTTTCATGTTAAATGGTGGTCCAATTAGTTGAATGAGCAAGCGGCAGGTTGTAGTCGCTTTATCCACTATTGAAGCAGAGTACATGGAAGCAACTCATGCTTGCAAATAATTTCTTTGGCTTAGATGTTTGTGTTCTGATATTGGGTTTTGTGTAGGGAAAATTACAATTTGTTGTGACATTCAGAGTGCTCTCTATTTAGCAAAAAATACAACTTTCCATGCTAGGATGAAACATATTGATGTGCAGTACCATTTTGTATGAGATATGGTGGAGGATGGAAAGGTCTATTTAGAAAAAGTGGATACTCTACAAAATGTTACAAATGAATTGACAAAACCAGTGAGCACAAACAAGTATAGGTGATGTGTTATTTCGATGGGCCTTGGAGCCCATGAATCTCAATAGTTCCTGAATTCTCTGGAGGTGTTAGAAGATCTTCGTCAAGTGGGACTTTGTTGGAAACATGTGCCTCAATCTTCTAACCTAAACCTCTTGAAAGAGAAAAATTGGTGAGACACTTGGGATGTCTTTTCAACAGGAAGTTTATCTCTAAAGTCTCAAAGTGGTTAGATTGGCGAGACATGTGGTTGGTCTTGTTGATGGAAGCTGTCAGTGCAACCTGAACTATCGATGCGAGTTTTCTAACTCATGACAATGCTAGAAGTCTGGCTGAGAAGTTCCATCGGGGAGAGTCTTAACGATCTCAATGGTATCGGGGTAACATTGGATTTTAGTTGGACCTAAGAATTTTATGCTAACTTCGGTGGTCTTTTCGATGGCTATTGAACATCAGTGTGACTCCTGTCAATGAGGTGTTTCGAATTACATTTGAACTAAAGGTCATCGCGATGACTTGGGACCTTGGTGAAAAATTTTATACTATCTTTGATGCTTGTTGTCTTGCCGATAAGGCTATTTGGTTGACATCATGGAGACTCTTGGCGATGCACATGGTCATGATGGTTCTTTTGGGATGTCGGGGAGACAAGGGATATCGATGTGACTTTCTAGCCTCTCATCAATAGTGTTGGTCATGTTGATGGACTCGAAGGTGGACCTTCGTTGAACGAACACTGACTTGGTTGAACTATTTATTTGTATGATGGTCATTGGAGGACTATGTTGAGTTTGTGGTGACCGTTCCTTGACTGGTAAGATTGATAGTTTCTCTACAGAAGAAACTGAACTGAACTTTTTGTACAGAGATCGAATCAACCATGGTTGTTGGATATATATTGCAATATGTTGTAATAGTGAAGGGTTTTTGAGCATTTGACAGTTTTTGTTCTTCATTGTATGTTGTATAAGCATTGTAATAGTGAATCATAGAAATCTAATTAGGATTTGATTTGTACAAGGTTGATCAAGGAAATTTTGCTGCTATGAAATTGATATCTACAAAGGGGAACTGTAACTTTGTATGTAATTGTCATTTACTATAATACAAAGTGGTTTTTCTTGGTGTGGTGAGTTTTTCTCTCATAAGGGTTTTCCCACATTAAATATTGGTGTCCAATTCTCTGTATGCTTTAATTGTCTATTTTGTTTTCAGTAATGTGTAATTTTAATGAACTGTAATTGTTTTCGAACCTATAGTTTATACTATTCCTCTTATAATTAGCATTAGGAAGGCATTTTCACAACTTTTCTTTCCTTACAATTTTGTCTATAATATATGTTATGAATTTGTAATGCAAATCCATAATAGTCTATAAATATCGAATGCCATTGTTATCACATTACATTTTGTTGTAAATTTGACCCCGTCACCTTAGGATAAAGCACTATTCTATGTATCAAGCGAGTTCAAACATATCTAATTAGCCGGATCTTGTCAAAGAACAATTCATTTAATTCAAATCATACTCATAATGACAATTGTTATCATAATTGTCAGTTGAATTGTACATTCTCTGCTCCAAGTTACAAAGGTGTAAAGAATTTGCCAAGTTATTGCTAATTGTCACTTGTTGAGTTATGAACATGAGAATGTATCTGCTACATATGCAATGTATAGGGTAGTTTTATGAAGGATTTCTATAAATGCATTGTGGGATCACCCTCCTGCGTTTTGCAGAGCCCGAAGTGTAGGAGGAAAGCTAAATTGCTTTCTCTTGTTCATTGGTCAAACCTCTCTAGGTTGCTAATTATTGGAATTGGAAAATCCATAGGCTTCCTTGAAGATTAGGTTGGGAAATTAAAAGAGCCAACAATATAATTAATTATAATTTGATAAAAAAAGAGTATACGGTTGGAGTATATAATTTATTAAATTATGATGTGAGTTAATTTGATTATTTATTTTATTTTACTTATTTCATTAGTGGGATGAGGATAGGTGCTTTAATTTAATATTTTAATATTTTATTTTATGAGAGGATTTTATTTCCTTGTTTTATTTTGGGAAAAGAAGAGTCTTTGGGGAAAAATAAAGAAACTTACTTTATTTTTGTTTTTCTTTCTTTTTGAATTTAATTAGTTTTATTTATGGGAAAATTGGAGGAAACTGGGTTTTCACTTTCATTGTGCATGAAATTTGGAGGAGAAATAAATTGAGAAGAAAAAAACAAAGATATTTGGCTTGAAGGTTGGAAAAATTAGGAGTATGAGAAATTGGATTCAAGAACAAGGGATTGGATTGCATTTTCTGGTTTTATTTGGGCTCACCCTAACTTGGGGAGCTAAGGTAACATTCTAGATTTTCTTGCATTTTGAGTTTGTAAAATTGATGTTATTGTATGAAAATTCAGATTTGCATGAGAGTTCGTAAAGCCTTTTCAACAAACCCAATTTGTGTGCATCCTACTATCATCCCATTTCCATGTGATGAAATCTCTTTGAGACATTCTGTCAAACAAATCAAATTCCTTCCCTTTGATTCTGATATTTCCATACATTTCTACTAGGATAATTGCAGCTACAATATGAGATTCTTACATGCATACCTAAATATACATATACAACATTGCACCTACCAATTGCATTTGTTTGGAAGATGTTAAAGACTTTTCAAATTTTGAGAGAGAATGCTCAGGATTCCCCAGCCTAAGTTGAACTTGTCCCAACCTAAGGTATGGCCACACAAAATCCACTGCCTCTAGCTTTCAGTGACTGATGCCTTGTAGTAGTGGCTAGCAGCTTCATAATCACCTTCACCATGATAAGATTGTGCAAAAATATAATATGAATGATATTCTTTAAGAAAGTGGTCGATTGAAACAAGAACTACCTCCATCAATTGTTCACAAGAAAATGTTGTCTGGGATGATAAATGATCCTTTTCCATTGGTGTCTATGGGGTTGAAACCTTATGAGGAATTCTAACTATGTGCATCTCTCTACTTACATCTACAAGCATTGAATTCTATTATATGACATCTTCTTACACCCATCAGTTACCTTTGCTTGAAAGTTTCTTAAGTCATTTCAACATATCCTTTGGTGCACACCCTTCTATCATTTTGTGCCTGAGATGAGATCCTTGAGGCCATCTATTCCTAGCCCATGCACCTTAATCTCATGTGTGCATATGTTGTTTCCTTCACCGCCTACCTTTGGGATTAGCACATGCATTTTCTTCCTAAATTTTAATGCATATAGCGGTCACGTGCTATAAATTTGTATTGTATACTTCAGTTCTATTTTGCATGATCATTTTTCTCTTTTCACTTGATGTCTCTTAAACTGTTCCCTTTGATGTAAAGTTTGGGTGGGATTCATTGTATAATAAACCTGCTCCTTAGGCATTATGCATTACAATCAACATGCTACCATAAATCCACTTGTAATATTGCACCCAGACCAAATCATCATATTCCCTTAAATGTTTAGAATCATAGTTTCTTGAACAAATGGGTTAGTATAAAGGAGTGGGCCATCACATAAGTTAAATTCTTTGAAGAAGTCTTAGTGTATCATAAACCCCTTATAAAAGCATGATTTTGTATTCTCAAATCTTTGAATAAATTATTTTATGAATTTTATATGTTGATGGCACCAAAGTTAGTGACATCAATGCTACTATTTGATCAACATATAAGTTGTGGTTATTATGAGTTTGGGTTAGGTTGTATCGTGAAAGAGTTTGGGAGATTAAGTTCAAGTCTTTATAGGAGGTTCGAGGTAGTTAGAGGTGGTTGTTTATTTATTTTTGAATTAAATATTAGCTAATATTTAACATAAGAATTATTTTTTCATTGTAATCCAAAGGATTGTATAAGTTGAGTTTTGGTTATAGATCATAATAATTTTTTGAATAATTACAAGTATAATTGTGGTTGAAAATAAAAGTTTGGTTATTTTGTGTATTCAATAGATTGAGTATGGGAATATTTAATTCTATTTCTTTTCTTTCAATGGTAGGAAATTTAAGTTAGATTGAGAGATAGGTGAAATAATGCATGCATTAAAACGTTATGAATAATTATGGTATTAAATGACGTGTCTTGAATAATGGATAAAGTGTTTATCCATTTGTAAAGTTGGTTGTCACCTGTGTTAAGTTTGTGTGAGCTCTATTCCTTTGGAAATGTGGTTAGTATGTTGGGTTCCAAAGACCTACAAGGGGATTTAATTGTGTGTTTAGTTCTTATGATTTTTTAACCTTGTAATTTGGTTGGCTATGTTGTGGGTCATGTCTTTTTCATGAAACATAAGCCCTAGAGTGTTTCCCTCCTATTTGTGTATGGTTTTAGGAGATTTTTTATGATATTCTAGTGAGAGGTGTGTTGGTTCCGCATGAGTTTGGATAGGGTCTAGGGATTAGGAGAGGCTACCAAGATGACCCAGGATGGGGTTGAGGCCTAGGAAGATCTACCAGGACAACCCATATCAAGCTATGTGATGTTGGTGCTATTACCAGTGTTATGTTGGAGTCATGTATAGCCCTTGTTTATGTTAGTCTATTGTTTCCTGATAGTTTGTTGGGGGTGGGACCTTGTGTTATCTCCTAGCATGGGGGGTGGGCCTCAAAGTTCCACATGGTTGAGTGGTTGGTGTTTTTTCCTCTATTTGGTATTCTTGTTGCTTGTTTGTGGCATGGAGATTGTTCATTGAACTATGGCCCCCAACTTTTTTTCCTGTATGAGAAGACTTCCTAGCATGTATTCTCATAGTAGATTGTGCTCCTGTTGTATTAATTATCATAATTTGATGTAATCTTTCCTCATGTACTAGGGTAACAATGTTGTAAATATTGTATTGATGTAATGATTATTAATGATTTCATCTTGAAAAAATTATTGTTTAGCAATGCATCTTCATATGATAGTTAGAAAATGATCTCTAATTTTAATTATCATTTGTCCTATGATGGAAGTAAAGTAATGTAAAATATTTTAATGTGTAGCCTTAAAATGAACCTTGCATGTTAGATTAATCATGTTATCATAGTATTTGATGAATTGATGTTAGTAATCTTGATTGTTAGTTTGTGAGTAGCCCAATCAGGGAACCTTAGAGGAGTCGGGTTTAGAGTAATATGTTATGTTTTGCACTTGATAGTTATTTGTTTTTTTTTAAAAAAAAATTGTTAATTTGGTATTGTTTTGCTGTCCTTTGGGGTTCCTTGGTGGGGCGTTACATGAAGGGGAGATAATAATATTTAAAGTCCAGGGTATATTTCATTAGCTTGCAACAGTCTAGCCAGAAGATGTCATAGTGGAAAGCAACCCATCATTCATGATTAGAGATGGAACATATTTTAATGGTGAAGTTTAACATGATCTTATGCTTGAGAAGGTAGAGGTATTAAATACATGAAAACACTATGAAAATGCTTGGTATTAAATGCACATCCATAGTATTAATCATTTATGAGGTAGCCTTATAGACTACAATCAAAGAGATGAAGACAGTTCATTATTCACCATGAGTAAATGCAACATATTAGAGTGATAGTGACCTTGATATGACTATGATCGGTCTTTATGACTAACAATAAGACCTTATGACAGTCCCTTTGAATGTAATAGAGAATTTTTTAATGCAAAAGAGATGATAAGAACTATGGCTTATAAGGTATAGCAATGATTTACAACAGTCCTTCATGGAAAGAACACAATATGTAGCTCAATGACATTTGTAAATTCAATCTATGGTAAGAAGAATGATAGTCACTTGAGGTGTGACAGTCAAAAAGAGGTTGAGCAGTGACAAGATAATAAAGCTCAAACCTTGCATAGTAAAGTGGAGATTTTAACAATGATTTTTCGTACCACCTTGTTGACCTTAAGGGTTTTTCAAATGCTATTGACAATGTTAGAAAAGGAAAATGAAATCAAGGAATGATTATCCAAATGAACTAATAGTGGTAATCATAGGTTCAAAGTTTCTTCTTAGCCATTGTATAATGGAGTAAGTGGATTGCATGTTTGAGTAGTGTTTTGAGACTCATCAAAGATGGGAGAATAGTGAATAATACCATGTGGACTATAAAGTAGTGACAATAAGGTTGAAGGATCTTATGACCCACAATACCATGAAACAAAGATTCCCCTATAGTAAGTAGGCAGTCTATAGGGCATAGTTTGATTTAATAGAAGGATGCTCATGAAAGGAATCTTCAAGTGATAGTGAGCGAGATTTTTGAGATTGTAGCTGAGGGTGCAGTATACAATATTAAAAGTAATTAGAAAAGAAATAAATGTGCAATAAAATCAAACCCTACATAGAAAAAAATTCACAATGTTATCTTGCATAATGCCTTGAGTTTGAAGACAAAAATATCATTGTATCTTGATGAAAGTAGTGACCTTAATGGTCAATCACTGGCAAACATGATTTTAAAACATGCTATTGTGCTTATGGAGGCATCATTTTAAGCAATGTAGTGAGTGGTGGTTTGGAACAATGGCATGTATGAAAGACTTTCCTTATATGCATACTATGCAGTCTAGCTTAAGACAACATTCTTAGAAGAGATTGAAGGTGAATTATGGAACTCAAGGGTTACCATGATAAAGATTAAGACAAAGACTGAGATCTATTTAAAAGCCACTGTCATGAAGATATTAAAGATTTCACATACAAAACCCTAGCAGCTGGAGTAATGAATACAACACCAAAGAGGACATTATCTAATTATAGGAAAATACATCATTTATTTATTTTTTTAAATTAAAAGAAATCATTCTAAACCCTATATAGGATAAATTGATACTTCAAAAGCATTTGAATGAATTTGAAATTATGCAAATATATGTCAATTAAATACCTAGATTACAAACAATAGCACGTATAATGTAACCCTTATTGAGCAGAGCAAGAATGAGATAAGCAACAATGAATCATATTCCTCCTGTCATGCACATCTCCTTACCATTCTCTATCATTCTTTACTGAAAACCTTGAACCCAACCAACTTTGACTATTTATAAGGAAGACATAAGCATGTCATTTCATTTCTCCATTTTAGCGAGCTACACATGAAAATAAGGTTTCAACAAAAAATTTAGAGTATGTTTATTAAAATGAAAATTATATCATTTAAATTCTCCATTTTGGCAAGCTATTCCTAAAAATAAGTTTCGACAAAATTTTTAGAGTATGTTTATTAAAATGAAATTTAGGAATAGCATTATTGATTTTTGATTTCTTAAATGATCTATTCAAATGGATTGTGACTAAATAAATGACTAACTATTTAGTCATTTTTAATTGTGTGACTAAATATTTTTTTAGTCATGACCAAATTAGTCATTTATTTACTCATTTATAGCTAAGAATTGCAAAACAATAGTAGAATAAATAGTCATTTTTAGTTATTGTGACTAAAATTTTTAGTCACATAGTCATTTATTTTTCAATGTTGGTTTTCTTTCCTAGATTGCAAACATGTATCATAGTGAAATGACAATGTAAATAGTGGCTACTTACACTACTTTGGCCAAAGAATTCAACACCCAGTACTTCTTGAGTGAGAGTCATCCGTCCACCCACCCTTAAGCTCAATTTGGTATTGACCACAAACATAACACACATTCACTCTAAGGTAATAACATAATAATATATTCGACAAGGTAATTCCCTTAACCATGGACTATCCTAACCACAGGAATACCCAAGTCTATAATAAATTGATTGTCTAGGTTACACCCTTACCCATGGGTTCCTCTAACCCCAAGTATAACCACACTAACCATACATGTACACAAACTAGTTTCTATCTAGATTACTCCCTTTCCCATAGATTTTAATATCCTGAGGAATAACCTTACTAACCTCTTATGTTTAAATTTACATATGCATAAAATCAATATAGATTAGCAACTTATTCCTTATTTCATTTCTCATGCAATATCCATATAGACTAGGTAACTAAGTATAGTTCTAATAGCATTTAAGCCATACATATTTTAACATTATATAAATGTAATCCTAATAATAAGGATCCAATATTTTGAGACTCAAACAAGAATCTCACAAAAATATTCCTTACTTGCAAGTAACTAAGTTCTCAAGAACAAGCATATAATGCATTTCCAAAGATTATTCCAAAAAAGGAAACAACTAGGTTCATAACAACAAGCATATCATGAATTCAAGACTATTCGAACAAAAGTAAATATATAAGTTCATAAGAACAAACATAGAATGATTTCAAAAAGAAATCTTTCCAAATGAAGACATTATTTCAGATAACCTTTCAAACATAGATAATGGAAGAATAATGTAGACACATAAAAATGGCCTAGACCCACAATCCACATTTTATACATCTTATCATGCTTTGTCTCAACATAATTAAAATATTTAATTATGACCTATAGTCCAATGTCAACTATTAATTAAATAATTTCTAATTAGTTAATTAATTCATGTCTTTTATTCCTCTTGGCTATTTAAATGAATAAAATACCTTTATTATTTAAATGTGTCCCTCATTCCCTATGTCACTCTATAATTAAATAAATTCTTAAATTTATTTAATTATTCTTTGTCTTTTATTCCTCTTGATTATTTAAATAAATAAACTTTATTTATTTAAATACGTCATTAATTATTTATCTCTGCTCATAATTAAATAAATTCCTATTATTTATTTAATTAGTATCCTCTCCAACTTTTCTTTCTAATTTTAAATAAAATCATTTATTTAAAATTACCCACTTTCTAATTTTCCTCCACAATTAAATAATTTTAATTATTTAATTGTCTTATTGATTTTCTTTCTAAATTTAAATAAAAGCATTTTATTTAAATTGGCAATTTCCCTCTTTCTAAGTAAATAATTTTAAATTATTATTATTTACTGTCACATGAGTTCACCATTTTGGAACTAATTTAAAATATTAATTTCAAAATAGAATTTCTCTCCACAAAATAAGTTATTTGTAAAATGACTTGATTTTCTAACTCATCATTTTCCACTTACTAATTTTTATCTCACTGTCTCAACTATTCTCATTCCTTGATTTAATTTCTTAAATTAAATCTTGTCCACTCAATTTGAATCTCACCCTAAAGTTTCCCTAACCCTAATTAAGGGGTTGTTATTTTGAATATGGACCATAGATTCTAGGGCACTTCTTAATCTTTAATCTCATCCATCCATCCAAATTTATTTTCTATAAAATATCAATTTTGTCCTCATTTCAACATCTCTTAATCTCTCATAGGCATCTCTTAATCTTCTAACTTCTTTTCATCTACAACTTCTTTTTATTTTAACATTGTCTTTTGTAGGTTTTAATATTCCATGTAGGATTTTATATTCTCTTGCATAGTCATTTGAATCCTTCAACACTTGCTTAGGGCTAGTCCATAGTTTAGAATTGCTCATCAAGATCTGAGGGCACTTCATTATTTCAGCAAACTAGAAGGTGCAATGGAAGTCAGCCATGGAGGATGAAGGACTCGGTGAGATCATTTCATTTATTCCTTTGTTTATTTATTCGCTTTTCATTGAATATTGTGGATTGATATAGTATGCATGTAATTTGCTAACATCTAATCTTACAGGATAAATCCATAGTTACATTGGTGAACCCCAACATTTTTTTAAACACGTTTTTTGCAGATTTTTGTATGATCGTTTATCTTTTTTCAAGTACAGGTGTACGGAATGATGCATATGTCATTTTGTATGATGCAAGTGCTTTGTTGAGCCACATCTACCTTCGCAAGTGACCCATATGCTCTATCAAACTTCATTCGCTTCTCCAAACGATGCATCTGACCTGATGAACCACATCTAAAATCTCTAGCGATGCATTTGATTCCTGAGCCGCATCTTCTTAGCACAAAGATGCATCTGCTCTGTTACGATGCATTCGTTGAGGTAAACTTTGTTTTCACATTTTTTATGTATTTTCCAGACTTCATTGTTGCACTGTAGATTAAGGGTTTCTAGATTACTAATCTCTTTTTTATAGCATGTGGCAAACCGAAGTCTAACCCTTGTTGTTTATGTTCCTTGTTTTTACTTAACAATCCTACTCAAACAAACAAACAACTACAAATTTGCATTTTTTTTACATTCATGAGTTAAAATGAGCATGCATGCATATTCATTGGATTAAAAAGAACACAATATTGCATGATAACTCATTGGATTAAAATAAAATTTCATCTCTTCATAGCATTGGGTTAAAATGAACTTTTAGTTAGCTCACACTACAAAAGGTTAAAATGAACCCCCTACCTGATAACACTACAAATAGTTAAAACGAATGTGTGTTTGATGTGTATTGTGATTTAGTTACTTTATCACACCTTCACACTTTCAATTTGGGTTTAAAAAGAACAACCATGCGAGTGTGAGTCAAACATATTGGTGTGCTCTCTCTTTGTTTTTGAATGAAGATTGGTTGAACTACGAATATGTTGGCTCACTTTTGTTAACTTTAGAAACTGGGTCTGCTTTGGTGGGAAAAAGTACTCACCCCAAAGCGACTCAAATCGGAAACAAATCTCTTTAGCTGAGTTACTCCCGACTGGTATACAAATGTGAATCCTAAGGGAAAGCCTAGGATTACAAGTGCAGATATGTCATACGGACCAAATAGTACTCCCCAAAACCCTGTTGAGCATAACCTCTTTAGGCTAGAGTGCCTCCTAAATGGAGATTAATCTTGTGCCCCATGTATGGCCAACTCGAACGGATTCCCAAACTAAAAACTTTGTATAGAGGCCAAAAACCTTTCTATTCTTTGGTGCAGCAATGGTCATTGCCAAGGAACCCACACCTACATAGTTTTTAGTAGAGATGATTAGCCTGCCATGGGAGATTCATGGGGGTTGGATTCTTGGTTTCCCTGAGAAGTGAGTGCACTGTAAGGGGGAGCCCATGGGGCCAAGCTTATGGATTCATCCGTTAAGAATATGCAGTTGGAGTAAAATTCACATGGGATCCAAAAGAATATTGTCCTTTCAGCCATAGGGATTTGTAAATGTTTTCTATGTGGTTGTTTTTAACTTTCATACTACATCATGTGTTTTCTAAGTGTATTCAGACAACATGAACAAATGAACATCAACCCCAAAATCTGAAACAACATTTCCAAATTGAAACAAATTCTTTGCAACCTGCCTGAAATTTTGTCAAAACACTTTTCATGACGCATCGGCCATATTGAACTGCACTTTTTTACTCCTAAGTTGCATCTACTCTATCGATCCACAATCACCATTTGAAACACCACAATTTACTGTCATTCGTTGCATTTGATTAACTAATCACCGCAATTGCTTTGTCACACCCCATTTGCAATCTGAAACATCGCATTTGCCATTCTACATAGCATATGCTAAAATATTACAAAGCATTTGCTAGACTTTGAGATGCAACTGATTGTTCTTCAATGCATTTTCCTTCCTACAACGTAATTTCTTCTTAAAACGATGCATTTGAAACTGTAACGCATTTCAAACCTGAAATGACGCCTTTTCCTGTCAACTAGAAAAATATTATTATTGTTAGAAACCCGAGACCAAACATTTGCAAACATATTTCCCAACATCTTTTTCCAATATTCTTTGTCTGAAACCAAAAAATTTGTTCAAAGTCATCCATCTTTACATTTTTAGTTTGCATTTAGCTTAAAATCCACCATCATCTTCAACATAGGCAAAGTCTTAAGTCCTCAATTTTGCACACTTTGGGATAGGAAAACTTTCCTTATTTTTTCAAACCTTTATCTCAAAAATACGTTGTCATTAAACCAAGTCAAAAACAAATCAATTTGTATTCATTGTCCTCTTGTGAGACATTTCCAACTCATAAGTCTAGTGTGGAAATCTCACCTTCTTGTCATCTTATCACTTTATCCTTCAAACAAGTCCATTGACATTCCCAAAATTGAGATATTGCCAAAGCTTTGTATGGTTGAGTGTAACTCTCCTTAAGTGTAACACAATTGAGTGCATCCTAAAATCCTTTGCATTTTAGTCTTCTTATTTTAGTTTCCTTTGCATCATTGCACTCCTTATTCCAGAAAAGACCAAAAGCATAGTCTTAGTCTCATTACATCCACCATCATGTCTTCAAGTCACTATGACATGCTTGCTAGTCGAATTGAATACCAATTCATTAGTAATGCTCAAGCACAACTAGCTAGGGACTTCAAAACACTATACCTCCAATCCAAGTCCAAATTTACAACCCCTAGCTCTCCATCTATCTATCCCTCTTACCAACAACCTATAAGTCCTAGTCCTCCATCCATTTCCCCTCCCTATCATGAATATTTTAACACAAATCCCACCATTCATCCACAACAAACATCCACCTATTATCCTTATCCTAACTTTGACAAGGGAAACCAACCATCCACATCATATCCTAGTCCTCCACCCATGTCATATCCTAGTCCTCCATTCATGTAATGTCCTAGTCCTACATCCACGTCATATCCTTTTCATGCATTCATGTCCTATCCTAGCCCATCATCCCTCAACCAAGTCAAAACCTCCATGTCATATCCTAGTCCATTACACACCAATCCATTCCAAGACACTCCATTTTGTCATGAAAACATATCTAGTCATGGTCTCCAAAGTCCCATCTTCTTACCTACACTTGAGGATACATGTCAAGACGCAAGTCCAAAGCATGACATCATAACATCACCATCTTGTCTAGATCAAAGTAGTCCATTGGACCCCATACTTAAGTCCATTCAAGAATTCCTCCTGGAAAATCATGGCATACCAAATACACCTATCCTTGGTCAAGAGTCTATCCATAACCATGTCATTCAAAGTGACCCTATCCTTGGTCAAGATCCTATTTCCAATCATGACATTCAAGACAATCCCATATTTGACCAAGACACTATCTTTGATCAAGAAGTCCAAAATGATCCACTCCTCAACCTCTATGCCATTCAAGACTAAACACTTAATGATCCTATCTAGGCTCCAACTATTGACACTTTCCACAATGAGACACTTGCCTCCATGGGACACATAGATGATCCTCATATAGAACAAGAGGCTACCATGCTAGACATATTTGTAAATGATCAAGCTATAACTGAATTCAGTGGGCTCTATGACAATGACCATGAAGATGGTTTCAATATTGACTGGGACGCACCAGTAGAATCATTAGAATCTGACATGTCAGAAAATAAAACTGAAGATATTAATCAAAAATTTGTCCAACATGTTAATGAAGCTACAACATCCTATCAATTAGGATCATCTATCTTTTTTAGAGCAAGCTTTCTTACAGATGAGAATATTTTGAGAATTAATTTACATAATAAGGATGGGTTAGCATCTTACTTCCAAAATAATAAGTACCCCATCGCAAAAAAAAATTGTCAAAACATACATTATCAAGGAAAAGGACTAGGCCTACACGAGCAAGGAACTATTGAGCCCATACAAGTTTAGGCAGATTATGGACATCAAGGTCTTGGCTATTCCTCAGTCAGATAATCTAATAACATCAATGGTCCCTCCTTGATATTGGGGGCAACTTTATCTCATACAAACATAAAAATGGATGTCATGAGTAGTCCTTGTCATAATATTGTTGCCAATATCCCTTCCCTCCACACCCCAAACCATCATTCCATCATGAATAAACCTTCCATTTGGAACCAACAAAAGTATTACAAATCCAAAGTTCAAAATCACATGTCAAAGGCCATGGAATCAATCAAAAATACAAGCGAACAAATGAAGCTAAA